>JAECMU010045912.1:2272-14852 GCA_016106625.1 Dracogyra subfuscus | reverse complement strand
GTCGTAATACTTATATCTTGCCCCGGGCGCTGGCAACCCACGCTACGTTTCTGCTCCCATGTTTGCAGAGGTGGTGGTGGTGGAGGGGAAGGTTGATTTTTGCTAAATTTAACATTACAACCAAACAGCTATATTAAGGTTGCAAGCAAAACATGTTTGTTTGTTGTTGGTTTTTTTGTTGTTATTGTTGTTGGTGGTGGTTTTTTTGCATCAGTTACAACTAATATTATGAGTACCGATAGACTGATGGAAATACATGGTGAAAATTTTCAGGCCATCTGATTTTCACTTTTGTCTCGATCGTTTTCATCCGAATTCGAAGATTTGCTCAAGCACATGTGACATTTGGTCTGAATAAAGAAAGCCGTTGCTATCACATAGACTACTCTTAGTAGCAACACGGGGTTTTTTAAATGCATTTTCAAAAACATAATGGCATACTTCATGCAGTCTTCTAATCATAAAGAGGGCGGTACGTAGGCCAGTGGTAAAGGTTCGATTAAGGCGCGATCGGTTTAGGATCGATCCCCGTTGGTGGCCACATTGCACAATTTCTCGTTCCAGCCAGTGCTCCACAACTGGTGTAATAATTTTTTATGTTTTTAACGACGCACTCAACACAATATAAATACGGTTGTATCGGCGTCGGACATATGGTTATGTCGAGAAAAAACCCCAGTGGTTAGCTGACGGGGATCGATCCTAGACCGACCGCGCATCAGGCGGGCACTGTACCACTTGGCTATGCTGCCCGCCAACTGGTGTAATAAAGTCCATGATATGTACTATCCTGTCTGTGGAATGGTGCAAAAAAAGATCCCTTGCTGCTAATCGAAAAAGAGTAGACCATGAAGTGGTGGAGACAGTGGGTTTCCTCCCTCAATATCTATGTGGTCCTTAACCATATAACCGTAAATAAAAATATGTTGAGTGTGTCGTTAAAAAAACACATTTCTTCTTCTTCTATCATAAAGAGATTTGTTGAAAAGTGAAAATCACAACTGAACAGTCCTCAGAGGACCATCACACCTGTAACGATTACTGAACTACACCCATCGGATTAGAGGCTGGTAGGTTAAGGGTGTATACCACCAAATCAAATCCCATAGACGACAGTAGTAACATGTGGCTAAAACTCCCTACCTGCAGCATATCAATGAACATAAAATGCCACAGATATAAATTCCACCACCCCTTACACTTCAAGTGAACCCGAGAAAATTGGGGGTCAAGCTGCTCGGTTCTGAGATAATGGGTAGCGTCTATGACTACCCTAATTTCGCACAAACTTTTTTCACAGGTACCCCATACATGTTTCAAGCACAAGGCTACTTGACACATTGCTTCTTTTTTTTTTTACCCAGATGAAACTATTATTTGTTTACAACCAATACACTCACATTTATAACCAATCACAGGACTTGTGGTGTTCGATTCTATATCAAAGTATTAACCAACTAACAACTAATCCACTGTTCTGGACAGACAGCCCAGATAGCTGAGATGTGTGCCCAGGACAGTGTGCTTGAACCTTAATTGGCTATAAACATGAAAATAAGTTTAAATGAAATACACCCATGCCTCTAAAACAGATATGAAATAATATTTTGATGAACAAAACATCAGCTTAGATATAAGGCATCTTAAATGCATGTGCATTCAAGTCTGAAAACTTGTCTGTATTCTCCAATACAACTGGACATCATAATCATGATAATAATAATATACATAATATAAAATAAGTCCAAAATGCCAGTTTTTAAAGGTTAACTGATTTATTTGTTTAACAAAACAAAAATAGTTGTATGTTACAATGACATTGTGCAACAATGCATATACAGATGTACAGTATTAATTAAAAAAGCAACAACTTGCATATTCTATAGAAAACAATTAATGTAGAAAATATATTTGTGCATCATGCACCACACACACATACCTATTAAGGCACACAACAACTAATAGCAGCAACACAAAGCAACACAGGATAAAATACAGTGATATGAAGAGGTACATTTAGAAAGTGATTTTGTTTTCAAATACAGTGTATAATAAATAACATGAATGACAGTACAGGGAAGTTAACTGTGCTACTGGTAGACATACCCACAGTGCTGATACTCAATGTTTCAATGCCATATTAAATCTCTGAATTGTATACAGGCATTACTACCTTTAACTGTGAATTACATTTGGTCTGAGATACCATGTGCCCCCTTATTTCTTTCCATAAGTATATATATATTACAAATATACAAATACGATTGGGGGGGAGGGGGGGGGCAGACAATGTGCTGCCTTCATTTCTACCCAAGCTCAATTTAACTGGAATGGCAAAACCATAGTAGCTCTACGTGCAGAATAAAAAGTAGGTTGGGATACCAAATACCACTCTTTCCAAACTGACGATTTAATAATGCATTCCATAACCCTGCTCCATATTAAAACCACTTACACTAGTTATTTGGAATATAAAATTATGTTTGATTATTACAGCTTCCTTACTGTCAACTTATTTGCACATTAATTGCTCAATCCTTTTGCTTAAATTATCAATGTTAGCAAATCCAGACAAATTTGTTTGTCCTGGTGTCTGTAGTATGGTGCTTAAAAAATAATTTTTATGTAAAAAAGAAGAAAAAAGAAATGTACCTTGAAAACTGGGGTTAGTAGCTTTAAATATAGTTACTAAATGAAGATTAGTTTCCTCCTGGAGTCCAGTAGCTTAAAACCATTTTAAAGAGTACAGTTCCTTAATTTCCACACTTGTATTTTATGATGAATTTGCTTAAACATCTGTTTAGACTTGGTGAAGTCAGACTGTATTTGTTTTGAATTGCCTTTAACACTTGAATCCTTTAAAAAATAATATATGGGAGGACATTCACCGAATGAATGTGCACCATGTAGGCACTAGTGTTATTTATGTGAACCCTGGACAAGATTTGGGATATTAGGAACTTTGTTAATATTTAGTTGTTTCTCCACTGGTAATTGGTTTGAACATTAGCAATATTATAAATCATGAAACACAAAGAATAGATACTGTACTATGTACACAAGTTTCACCCAGACCTAGGTTGTCTTAATCACTTTCAATCATATCTATTTTTTTGTGTATCAATATTCATAATATTGATGATTAATATTCTATGTGTAATAAATTAAATTAGTATTCTGCAGCTTAAATCACCATTAAAATCTGTGTAATAAACATTGACATATTGCTCTTCATGTTTATACAAACACAATTACACTGAACAATAATGTAAAATAACTAAATATAAACATATATTTCTCTGGTTAACAAACCATGATGTCAAGTAACTTCTGGTAACAACATTTATAACAGACAGCAGCATGTAATAGTGTAGATATGAATCAAACAATGGAGAGACATAACTTTCAAAATATTATTTAATTAAAATGGGGAACTTAACAATTCAGTGATTGAACACTTTTTACACATAAAACAAAAATTAAATTACAATCTTACTACATAACTAAACTTTATGTTTCCATCTTTATTCACCTTCGATGAATCAAGTCACATAGCTTTTTCTTATAGTTCTTCTTCCTATTATTTGCAGAGCTGTGCTCATGTGAATGTACTAAATTACTGTCATGTCAATACTTGGATGGATGGTCGAACGAATGAATAATGACATCCCAGCATGAAAAATACAACAGCTACTGGGTGTCAAAATATGTATGGTGGTAGATTAATGACCCGTTTAGTTATACAATTTATTTAAAAAAATGGATATGTGTTAAACAACGATGAGGCAAGATAGTGGATTTAGATATAAAGGAACACACACAATGTTTTTAAATACAAAGCAAGACAAACACATTCATTCATACATTGATGAGTTTTAAAACCCACACCTATGTGTCTGGAATATGGAACCACGATCAAACTCTAGATCTGTATTATTGCATATTATTTTGAATCTCGAATTGAGGAACAAATTTTATAAATAAAGGCCCAGCCTTTGAATACTAGTATTCAAAACCGCAATTAGAAACCACACATTTCACAGGTTGAACATAAAGTATGTACAGCTGGATTTATACTTTTGACGCCATCACCCTCCGTAATATGCTATCATACGGTGTTCGCCAGCGCATATGTTTATACTCTAAATGCTGGCGAGTACTCACCTTAACCGGCACACACCAGCATAAACATTTCCAATTATGTTGAACTTTCAAGATCTGTGCTTGCAAGCGCCTGCAATTCAGCCAATCAGAAGTAGCCACATCATTGCACATCACATATAATCATTTGTTTTACTCATTTATTCCGTTTACTCATTCTCTGATTGACTTTTTCTACATCCAAACCATTGCTCCACAACTGGACAAAGACCATGGTATGTTTTATCCTGTCTGTAAAATATGAAATATCCCTTGCTGCTAAAACTGTCAGAATGACCATTATATTTGACATCCAATAGCCGATGAGTAAACAGTTAATGCGCTATAGTGGCGTTGTTAAATAAAAACAAACTTTACTTTCAATTATAGCTGTAGAATTAGCATTTATGTCAGCCATCTTAACATCTGGTAAAATCAAATATCTATGTGGAGTCTTAAAAAATAGGTTGAAACCTGCAACCATTGATTTACACTTGGGACAATGACGCTAAACTCAGTCATGTCTGCCAGAAGTCGCCAGCTGATGCCACCAACCAGCGTAGCATACGTTAGAATATTACGGCAGGTGGCTGCGTCAAAAGTATAAATTCAGCTTACATTTGTGTAAAATATATGACTAGAACGGCATATCTTACAATGATGACATAAGAAATCATTTACAAGAGTAAAGATCCATTTCATACAAAGAGATTACACAATTAAATGTGTAAGGTAAAATAATACATACATGAGCTACTTGAGTACCAAGCTGTGGGTAACATGGTTCTCCATTTGTATCCATCTTACAAGTACTTTTCACAGACACATATTTACAATATCCAAGAATACACTTAATAGCATATATAAAACAAATATTTTGTATAGCTGCACAACCCACAACAGTTCTTACTAGTTCATAGCTTTTCATTACCAATATTAACCACTATTTACTTCATACCTATAAAAAAACCCTGGAATTTTGATACTTTTTACTTAACACTTACAATTTTTTTTTTTTTTTATTTACAAAACCCTGATTGCATAATCTTTTAGAGCACACCACCCCCAACTTATGTTCACACCCTAACACTATCCACATTTATGAGTTCAGCTATGATATAATTTATGCAGGAGTAGCCAAAACCTTAGCAGATTTTTGTTTTTGTAGTATAAGAGTCAAAGTTTAACAAGCAAAGTTTATAGTATTCAAACTTGGCTTATTTGTATGGGAGGTTGCTCATTTTGTACTTCACTTGGTAAGTGGTGTGAGAGGTTAAGATGACCTCTTAAAGGGACATACCTTAGTTTCTAAACACCAAGTCATAATTTTCACTATTAAGAGCCCTTTATGATCACTGAAATCAAACATTACTTATATTTTATTGTTTAGATTATCCATTTCCATACAACGAAAATGTTTCTGGTTATCCTGTTGTTTCTAATACCACAAAATGCATTTTTTCATATTTAAAAAAAAGCACGTGTGTCTGAGAAGTAATTGTTATGGAGTAGAGTTTTAGTCTATTTTTAAGGGTATATCAACATCACAGACTCATGTTTCACTCTGTTGTATCCAAATTTGTTACAGGTTTGTAAATTAACCAAACTCCGTGTCCATTTGTATGGGTTGAAACTAGAGTCTAGGTGAAATTTATGCCTTCGAGTTCAAAAACGAGGGTCTGTCCCTTTTAGACATTTCGTTGTATAACTGACATGATTGTTCAAGCAGTTTTCAATGATATACATTAGTAGCATTAGTGAAATAAGTTAAATAAAATGAAAATAAAAAATAATTCATGATTTCTTGCTTTTCGATCCTTTCTTCACTGTCCATGGGAATAAAACCTGTTTAAAATTATTTAATATTCCCTTGTCATAAGGTCTGTAGGTCATAAGTTTCTTCTGCAGTTTACGGTTACCGTTCTCTTCCACAATAGTGTCGGTCATGACGAGCCGACCGATTTTGTATCGCTCGTTGGTTGTCTGGTTTGTGGCCAGCAGAAAGATGTGGTAGAATGTGAACACACCGAGCAGTACAACGAGAACAGACAAAGAGAAGGCAAGAAACACAATTCTCGGATACTCCATGAACAAGTGCTGAAATACAAAGGGAAGATTGCATCAGCTAAAATCTGGTATTTTTTTTTTTTTATTCCTCTGAAAATTCAAAGTTTACATTAACCAATTTAATGGTTATGCCAAAAAATATTACAGGGTGTATACTACCAAATCAAATCCCATAGACGACAATAGTAACATATGTGGCTAAAACTCTTACCTGCAGTGTATCAACCGACACAAACGCCACAGATATAAATACTGCCACCCCTCACACTTCAAAAGGGTCAGAATAAATTTGGTAGTCAAGCTGCTTGTTTCTGAGATAACGGGTAGCAGGTTACAACCAACACACGGGTAACGGATTACAACCAACACACTCACATTTATAACCAATCACAGGACTTGTGGTGTTCACTTCTCTATAAAAAATTGGGTGCACCTCGAACTTTGACCCAGCCGGAAGTTATTTGGTTTAGTGCTACCTACAGGTGACCCCTTTTTTCAGGCTTTAGAGAATTGAAAGTTTAGTTAACCCATTTGATGGTTCTGCCAAAAATATTACAGGTCACCCATTTCATATCATTTAACCTATTACATCCATGCAGGGAAAATTTTGTTTTCAAAATCTTGATTAGTGATATTTCTATAGGCCGTAGGATTTGAAATTTCATGAGAAAGTTTTTACATTCCATGCCTTGTAATCTTGGGAACCCATTGGAAACTGTTTTTAGGTTCCACTGAATAGTCGTGCTCAATAAAATAATCATGGGAAATGAAATGTCCGTTTCATGAGTTTACTGACACGCTACTGGAAAACGATCGAAGGCCTGTTCTAGTCAACTGAAAATTGATTAGAAACTACTGTTTAATATTTTAAAATAATTGTGTTTAACGATCTCTGAAACTTGCATAGAAAATTATGACAGGATATTGAACAAAATTGTCCATGCAATATATATAATGTTCATAATCTGAAGTGTGAATTAAAAAAATAGTTTATGAAAAGAATTATAATTTCTCAGAGTTATGGCCCTTGAACCTATGAAAATGTTTTGGGCTCGGAATGGGACATGTATTGCTTAGCAGTACTCTCAAAATGTGTTTAAGCAAGGCACTGTTAGTGAAACTATACCTGAGCTAATATTGGGATAGTTATAGGCGTCACTTCCCCAGTAACAGAATCTTCGTATGATGTCTGCATCAGCCCCAGAAAGTCTGTGATGAGGTAGAGAGATCTAAAACAGCAGTAGACGCCGTTCACGCACATGGCAATGAGTGTGATGAGAAACAGGTTGAAGAAGACCACGTTGCCCCCACCAACACAGTTGTTAGTCCACACACAGTGGTGATCAAACCGATGGACACACATGTTACACAAACCTGCAAATAGGAAGGAAGGAAGGAAGGAAATGTTTTATTTAACGACTCACTCAACACATTTTATTTACGGTAAAACCATGGGAGGATTACAGGACAAAACACCATATATGTACATCCTATTTGAAAAACTGATACCATGTATTTTCTTAATGCTAAGACTTTATAATTAATGATATCATGAAATTCAGGGCTCACCCTGTCCATTGCTAAATTAGCCCAAAAATATATATATACTAAGTCACTACAACATTTAGTCTTTGGTAATAAGCCATTACCTAAATTATGGTACATGACTGAAAATTGGCTAAATCAATTTTATTTTCCAATGTGAGCTCTGGTGACATTTCAGTATTAGCACTATATATTTAAAACTGACGGGTGCTGCAAAATGGTGGGGGTTAATTACAAGAGTAACATGTATGAAAATTACTTTTGATATAATGCATATTTTACAGGTGGTTTAATATATTTAAATACATTCAAGACAAATAACATTTTAAATAACATTTTCCATATGGATCTGGATAGACGGGGATCTTGGAGATCTTCTCCTCTTGCTTCCCCCTTCCACAGACACACACAGTGTTTTGGGAGTTTTAGTTCACAAGAATGTTGTATACTTCTGTCAAAACCAGTTCCATTGCATTACATGTTTGTTGAATGGGACTTTCTCAGAACTGTATAAGTCTCAAGAATCTGATCCCTCTAGTGGGATGTGTATATTTGAATGTTGGCATTCCATAAATGTTAAAGAATTTAAAAACATATTTTTAAGACAACATCTTTCAAAATTCTTCGATCCACCAATGCATTTTGTAGTGAATGCTTTAGTACACTGATGTCCAATCCATGTATTTCATAAAACATTTGTCACTGTAATATGACTAATTCTGTTTTATGATCAACTAAACTAATTCTCTACTATTAGTACTCTATTTGATAGTCATATGAATATTAAAAAGTTGTCCATTTGCAGACTATTTGAAATTAACACATAAACACCATTTTCAGAAGTGTGAATTAAAATCTGTTTTCAAGTGCTCCGTACATGAGGACAAATAAACCCTCATGAAATGTGGAAAAATTAATATTAACAGTTGAGTCATAAAATTTATAACAGTAATAAAAACAGAAATGTAAACATGTAGAAAACTTACTACAATGTTTTGATCTCGCTGGCTTGTTTAATTTGCAGGTGCTGCATTCGTTACCAGGTTTGTACAAAATCCCATCATAGAGATAAGATCCCTCCTGGTTACTCAGAGTTACCTCCCCTGCATTTGTACAGCAGCTCTTGTAGAAACACAGGAAATTGGCCATGCAAAGGAACATGACTAAAGTCGTATGATTGTAGTTTGGTTCCACCAAGTACAACACAGACAGTATGTCCAGAATCCATATAACATGTGTCAGTAGAACCAGCACCATGAATATAATTTGCATAACATGATTTCTGTAAATAAAGAAGGATGAGTCAGTGAATGCAGGTATACAAGTGAATGAATGAATGAATGTGAGAGTACAAGTTGGTGGGTGTATGGATGAATGAATGGATGGATGTTTAAATGAATAAGTGGATGGATGGATAAATGGATGGATGATCAATGGATTGATGAATAGATGGACTGATGTATGAATAGATGGATGGACAGATATATGAAAATATAGTTGGATGTATGTATGAATACATGTAGATGGATGGATGTATGGATCGACTGATGAATTAATGAATGGGTGGATGGATGTTTAACAACAAAAGTACAAAAAACTATGAGCTGTTGGGTGTCAAACCAAGGTAAAAAAAATTAAATACAAAAATTAAAATAAATAAATAATTATAATTATAATAAACATTTATGTACTACAAGTTACAGTTAGTAAGAATAATTTGCTTATTTTGTTTTAAGTATTTTGTAGATTGCATATTAGTATCAACAGGTAAAAAACCCTGGTTATTTTGAAAAATGTGTATGAATATGTCTAAATCAGAAGGGCCCCTTGTTGTTGGAAGTCCAGACCAAATGACATCCGTCACCACCACCATCGTCCTCCTCACCTCACCACCTCTCTTTGTAGAATCTCACAATGTGTCTATGATCAACTTAAATCCTATTTGAGAAATAATTTCTTCTATCACCTGCTATTATAATTAGATTTTGGACAGGGTGGCCTTGCATATATATATAAATTACACATTGTTTTGTTTTAAGTATTACCTTGTATTAAAAATGTAATTAACTACTTCGTTTGAAAGGCTGACCACTGGTCTTGGCAGGATGTACCAAATCACCTGGGAAAAAACAAACTAGAAGCATTATTAATACAGTTGACTACATTTCTGTATATCAACTATAGTCCATCCCAATGGGAATACCTTTTTTTTAATACTATAAAATTTACTACAAGTTGTTTATTTCTGAACCGAATGATATGTAAATTGCACACAAAAACAGGGTGCTATTTTTGTTATTTCCAAAACACTTTTACTTTTCTTCTTATGTCAAACCAAACTGAATTTTGTATAGAATGATGGGATGGACTATAGCTTGATTATTCCCACTACCCCAAAATATTTCTCAGCAACAGAGCTTTAAGCAATTTGTCAAATGATTACCTGCACTAATTAAAATGGTTTCAAATCCCAAATAGTTCATGTTACTTTTTTAAATTATTATCTTCACATACAGGGCTTGAAATAGCAGGCTGCATATATCAAAATGCAGTTCATGATATTATCAGAAGCTGACTGGGAACATATAGGTAGCACATTCATCACTACAGACACTCAGTCCCACATTACAGCTTGGTATGAAATACAGACATCCAGGGCTCGCGCTGTCGTTCGCTAAAAAAATACTGGCGAAAGAATTTCCATGTTAGTGAAAAATTTGGCGAAAGACTTTCTTTTACTGTATAATTGTTTTCTTTATAACTTACAACCAGTTTTGTTTAGTGTTCCGGTTCGTACCAGATTTGAGCACGTGGCTGGTTTTCACTCTATTTACGGAAATAGATCTAATACTCAAAATTAGAATACACAGTTAAAGATTTTAATGATAAAATATTAGATTATTATATAAAATGTGTTTTACCCAAAATAATATCTAAAGTTTTCTTTAACCTCAGAAAGCTTTCGTTTAATGTAGGTTAGGTCGCACGGCCCAGTTCATTTCTGGAATGTGGGGGTGCAAGTAGAAAATGTACACTATGCTAGTGGTGAATTAAATTTGATATGTTCCCTTATTTCTTTCTATCAGAATATTTGTATATCTCGAAGGTCCTAGTTTTACACACACTGTTCCAAACCCTCCTCTCAACCAGTAATCTCTTATTTGTAGCTGGACATTTTTCTTCTTAGCAGGACATATTTTGTTTTTGGCCCTCTACTTTAAACAAATAACTGTAGACTATATTAAATATTTTTTACTTCCTATTTTGAGCCCTGAGTCAGTCATATGTAGACTTCAAACTTGTTGTGTCTAGCCACTTGTATCAAAAACCTTTTAACCATGTATTTTCATCATTCTACTCCAAACATTAGTTGTGATCTATGTGAAAATGCCTAGTAATTTGTTTGTAACCTTAAACAGCTGTTTGGTAGTACAGGTAATACAAATATGAATAAACACTGTTATCTCGATTCAGACATTTTAATTTTATTTGGACAAAACTCAACTTGCCCCTCTACAAAAATGGGGAGCTCATACATTTATGGTGATTAATGTACATTTTAACATAACTATATTATAATCTCTTACCTGCATGACGTTTTCTCTCAGCCTCCCGATAACCCCAGTGTTGAGTATCGGATGATTTCCATAGATGTACAAAAACACCATCAAGGCGAAGATCAGGATGTACAGGACAAACAGAGTTATGAACTCCATGATGAAACATGTGTAGTTTCAAACTCATCAAACATCTGCCAAAGTTGTTAATGAACGTCCATAGCATCCATTACTTTTAGCTAGAAAAAAAGAAAAAAGAGAACATTTAATGATACCATTAAAGTAAATTGAACAATTAATCATTTGTTATTGGATGTCAAACATGTAATAATTCTGACACACCGTCTTCAGAGAAAACCTGTTACATTTCCATGACATTACATACCACAGTATATGACATATATCAAAATAAAAGAATAATTACTGAACTCAGAGGAATGGGTACACGAAGGAAGGAAATGTTTTATTTAATGACGCACTCAACACATTTTATTTACAGTTATATGGTGTCGGACATATGGTTAAGGACCACACATATATTGAAAGAGAAACTCGCTGTCGCCACTTCATGGGCTACTCTTTTTTTGTTAGCAGCAAGGAATCTTTTATATGCACCATCCCATAGACAGGATAGCCGTTGATATATCAGTTGTGGTGCACTGGCTGGAACAAGAAATAGCCCAGTGGGCCGACCAATGGGAATAGATCCCAGATCGACTGTGCATCAGGCAAACACTGTACCACTGAGCTACGTCCCACCTCCGGTTCACAAAGGAGGTTTGATTCTATTATCCAAGCATCTCAGATGAGCAGTGCAGCACTCTATAGTCTAGACCAAGATAAATCTCACCTGTTAAAAATGTATTAATTTGTGCATTATTACATGCATCAATAAACATGTTCTGCTTATAGATCTGTAACCCAGTCCACATTCATTTTTGTTTCAGGCTTATATGCAATTAAGGTTCAAGCATACTGTCCTGGGCACAAACCACAGCTATCTGGGTTAGTTGGTTAGTGAGATAGAAGAGGGTGTAGTAGCCTTACACCTACCCACTGAGCCCGTAAGAACTCGCTTTGGGTTGGAGCTGGTACCGGGTTGCCTGTATCCTGTACCTACCAACCTGTAGTCCGATAGCTTAACCACTATGTCATAGAGGCCGATTCCCAGTCCACAACTCTTGCAGTGGGTCAGCTACTACATTCGTGTTTAATTATAGAGAAAACAATTATACCAATTGATGTGTTTAAAATATCACTACATGGCTTAG
>JAECMU010045911.1:0-10973 GCA_016106625.1 Dracogyra subfuscus | reverse complement strand
GGGGGGGGACACATGTCCCCCCTGTCCCCCACCAAATGACGCCCATGATCATCATTGTTGAAAATGTTTACCAGTACTGAAGGATTGTGGTAGACCCTAATCATTAGTGCAAATTGTCATCTCACTCAAAACAAAAACAAAAGAACGTTGCTCTCATTTTGCTTTAATCACTAGCATGTAATCAGCGTTCGGTGTCAGTGTTGGGAGTTCAGTTAACTGCAGACTAAACAACTGCACAAATGTCATGCACCTAAAACAGAAACAGAAAAATCGTGACGTCACATTCACCGACGTCAAACCAAAATGATATATTTTCCCAACCAGTAATGATAATATACATAGCATTATACAAATGAAGTCATGAAAACAAGAAATTCGATACTCATTCTTAAAGAGGCATTCCTGAGTTTGCTGCAATATTTTAAGATGTTATCGACTAATAAAATATTTCTACGATTAAACTTACATATTATATATATTTTCTTGTTTAGAATGCCAATGTCTGTATATTTAATGTGTTTCTGGTCGTCTTAATATTTATAAGAAGCCCAAACGGGATTTCGTCTTCATATAATTTCGTACGTACGAAATAAAATGAAAATTGACTTACACAAATATTAGAACGATCAGAAATACGTTTAATATAGAGCTACTAATATTCTAAACAAGAAAATATATTTAATATGTAAGTTTAATCGTAGAAATATTTTATTAGTCGATAACATCTTAAAATATTGCAGCAAACTCAGGAATGCCCCTTTGAAGGTCGTGTGTCAAAGCTGTAACTACAATATTTTGTTATTTTAACATTCAGTCCTACAAATATCAAATTAATCGACCTAACACATAATCTTTCCATAATTAACACAATCATACTATTTTTAAAAAACGTCTTGCGCTGGGCAACAACAAGGGTTTCCCGAATAATTTGTAGCTAAATATAGCATGGTCACCATCTTTGTTTCTGTGGCCGTCGACCGGCCTCGGTGGCATAGTGGCTAAGCCATCGGACTACAGGCTGGTAGGTACAGGGTTCGCAGCCCGGTACCGGCTCCAACCCAGAGCGTGTTCTTAAGGGCTCAATGGGTAGGTGTAAGGCCACTACACCCTCTTCTCTCTCACTAACCACTAACTAATTAACAACTAGCCCACTGTCCTGGACAGACAGTCCAGATAGCTGAGATATGTGCCCAGGACAGCGTGCTTGAACCTTAATTGGATATAAGCACGAAAATAATTTGAATTTTAAAGTTGTCTGCAAAGAATTATGGAGAAACAAAATCGTGTTGAATGTGTAAGCATAAAACAGTGACACCACTAGTTAATACGTACCGGCCTCTGTGGCCTAGCGGTTAAGTCGCCGGACAACAGGCTGGTAGGTACTGGGTTCGCAGCCCGGTACCGGCTCCCACCCAGAGTGAGTTTTTAAGGACTCATTGGTTAGGTGTATGGCCGTTACACCCTCTTTTCTCTTTCACTAACAATAACAACTAACCCACTAATTTCTATTCTGTCCTGGACAGACAGCTCAGATAGCTGAGGTGTGTGCCCAAGACTGGCGTGTGCTATAACAGCTTGCTCTTTTAATATCAAGACCTAAACTTGTACTTTGTTATGTCACGTACACTAATATTTTCCTTCACGTGTGCCACGCTTAATGTCATATCCGTCACGATACAACAGTGACGTAGATCACCGTTACGTAGATGACTTAACAATTGTGTTCATATAAACATAATAGTCGAGTGCTGTTGTTCCTGATCCGTGAATATACATTCGTTAATCAAACATTATCAAACAAGTGTGTCTGACTTCTGGTTCATGAGCGGGCCATTGGCAGATGACATGTAATAAATATACGCACCTGTATCGTGTCCACACATTAATAATATCGGTTACACAAACAGCATGGCTGTCGAGGATATTAAAAACACCACGATCACAGTATGACTGCGTGGAACACGGAAATGTGTCTTTAATAATAAGTTGAAATAAGTGAACTCCGTGGTCTAGTGGATAAGCTGCTGGACAATCAAGCTGACGACAGTGGTTCAAATCCCAGCAAAGCTGGCTCACACATTCATTCATCTTTCTCATCTATCACCCTCTGCCTATCATTCTCATTATCTTTATATTAAAAAAAATTCCAATTTCCCCCACGATTTCTATCTGTTTCGACCCTTTCTGTCAGTTTCCTCCGACTCTGTCTTCTAAGCTGTCCACACCATCGCCTACCTGTCTCAACTTCCTCCACAGGTGTATTTACCTGCACCCACCTGGCATCCTCGTCCTCTGCCGCGAATAAAGCTGGTCTGACCCACGGCACTAACGACCGCCGGTAGTAGGGGTGTATAGTAGGTGGTTACAAGTGTCTCTTAACAATGCCAGAAGTAACTACTGAACACTCCCCGAAGTGGTCAGACTAAGCCCACAGCTAAAAGCTGATGGGGAATGGCAGGTGTGTGGCACAGACAGCCACAAGAGACAAGCACCTGTCGCGGTTGGAGAGACAAGGACTGGGATGTGGAGGTGGACAGCGAAAGAAGTTGAAAGATAGTAGGAATTGCCAGATTGGGAAGAAATGAGATGGAATTCAAAGGGTGGGATAAAAAAAAAAAAACACAAACAAAGAAACACAAAAAACAACACAAAAAACAACAAAAAAACATGAAATACCACCTGGAAATAGTAGTTTGATGGAAATTCAATTTGTCTAGCAACTCGAATTAGTTGTGACGTAGTTGACAAGGAATCTAGGGACATGGATGTTTTAAACTAAAAACTTCTATTATTAAAAATATTTAGAAGCTTACAAATTATTTTGGACATTGAAGGATACTATGTTTCATGGGGACTTTCTGACAAAATGCATGCTATTTAAAACGTACTGGTTACACTTAATGGTTACCTTCTAAATTAGAAACCAGGCAATGGGGACATCCGCCTTTTGACCACCTTCTCAGGGTAATATTAAAAGAAAAAGCAAGCAATATAATTACAATATCAAAATAGTGTAGATATTAAAGGGGCATACCCTAGTTTCAGTTCATGAAAATTAACATTAAGTTTAGTTTAATTTACAAACCTGTAACACATTTTGATAAAGTTACAATTGTGTGAAACATGAGTCTTTGACTTTGAAATGGTGAAATACCCTCTAAAATAGAATAAAACTCGACTACATAACTGTTACTTCTCAGAGGCACGCGCCTTTTTTTTAAATATGAGAAATGCATTTTGTGATATTAAAAAACATCAGGATGACCAAAAACGCTTCGAATGTACGGAAATGGATATTTTAAACAATAAAATTTAAGTAAAGTATGATTTCAGTTATCAAAAAACGCCTCTAATAGTCAAAACTATGTCTTTGTGTTTAAAAACTAGGGTATGTCCCTTTAAAACAAATTTATTGTGGTTTTTTTAGCACTTTTGAATGAATGAATGAATGAATGTTTAACGACACCCCGTGTCGAAAACTACATCGGCTATTGGGTGTCAAACTATGGTAATACAAAAGAAATAAAGTGATGATCAACATCAATATAAAAATTCAAGATTTAAATAAAATCAGTGTAAACAACTGTGCACAAATACAAATATCACAGATAGATACTGACTTTTACTAAAAATTTCAATTGTATCTCGAAGAAAACATGGGGATCTGCGCTGTTTTGGTCATTCTCAAAGACAATGTGAACATGTTTGTTTTACCGAGTTATTCATTACTAAAGTTAGGGAACGCCAGTTTCCCTGTTACTACAAAGGGCAACTATATTTCGAAAGCTATATCAATAAACTACCCGAAACACTGTGGACAACACTCTTAAACGTTGGAACGTCTAACCATTACCTAACCATTAAAATTGGACGTTGGAATAACATACTCATAGCAGATAGAATTTGCACATTTTGTAATGTAATGGACATTGGCGACCAGTTTCATTATCTTTTTATTTGCCTTTTTTTTCATAATTCAAGAGTCCAGTTACTACACCCATATTATTATACGCGACCAAGTACTTACACATTTAGAGAACTAATGGAGAATAAACGAATTAGTACCCTAAAGAAATTATCGTATTTTGTAAATATAATAACTAATGAATTCAAACACCCTTGACTACAAACACCACCAAAACCAAACATATCTAACAGCATATTATGATTATCCACTGTACCATAAACAAGTTTAAAGGGATATTCCTGAGTTTGCTGCAATATTTTAAGATGTTATCGACTAATAAAATATTTCCACGATTAAACTTACATATTAAACATATTTTCGTGTTTAGAATATTCGTGGCTCTATATTAAACGTATTTCTGATCGTTCTAATATTTGTACTAAGTTCATTTTCATTTTATTTCCTAAAAAACATTTTTTCGTACGTACAAAATTATTTGAAGATGAAATCCAGTTTGGGCTTCTTATAAATATTAAGACGACCAGAAACACATTAAATATACACACATTGATATTCTAAACAAGAAAATATATTTAATATGTAAGTGTAATCCTAGAAACTTTTTATTAATCAGAAACATCTTACAATGCAGCAAACTCAGGAATGTACCTTTAACAATCTATTCATTTATAAGTACTTGGATACCCGCATATCTGTATTAAATATCTGTATTATTACATAATATATTGATTTGAGTGATTGTATGTGTGTGTATATGTGTTTGTGAATGTATTGTTATTAATGTATTTACTGTCAACCATCTTGTCACGTGCATGTAACAAAATGTTTATGTATATATTCCTCCTATGCCGTTGTGTAACGGCCCGAGTGTAAATAAAGTCTTATCTTGTCTTGCAAAATGACTCGTATATTTGATCCCTTTGTTTTAATTGAGCGGACACATCGTTGTCTAATGAACGACAACTTGAATAAAGCTTGACAGGTGGTGTAAGGACGTAGTCATGGGCAATGGCAATCAAAACAAAACAAAACGATTTTCAAAATAGAACCTATTAATTTGCCTTTAAAGGGACATACCCTAGTTTTTAAACACTAAGACATAGTTTTGACTATTAAAGACGTGTTTTGATAACTGAAATCATACCTTACTTAAATGTTATTGTTTAAAGTATACATTTCCGTACATTCGAAGTTGTTTTGGTCATCCTGACGTTTTTTAATATCACAAAACACTAAACAGTGGCTGTTTAAAGGGACATACCCTAGTTTTTAAACACTAAAATATAGTTTTGACTTTACTTATATTTTATTGTTTAAAGTATCCATTTCCGTAAGTGTTTTTGGTCATCCTGATGTTTTTTAATATCACAAAATGCATTTCTCATATTTTTAAAAAGGCACGTGCCTCTGAGAAGTAACAGTTATGTAGTCGAGTTTTATTCTATTTTAGAGGGTATTTCACCATTTCAAAGTCAAATACTCATGTTTCACTCAATTGTAACTTTATCAAAATGTGATACATGTTTGTAGATTAAACTAAACGTAATGTTAATGTTCATGAACTAAAAACTAGGGTATGCCCCTTTAAGAATAGTTTCTCCGATGGGCATTAAGCTAGTGACATCATACATCCCTCTTCGACTAGGCTGCATAAATAAGAGCCATTTTCAGAGAGTGCGCCAATTTGTTTTTCTTTAATCACATTTTGTAAGGATCATAGAGTTCTGCAATCATTCACGGCATCCTGTCGATCCATTTTTAGAACGTTAATTTGAAGACGTACGGTAACTTCCCTTTGTGTTGGAGAACGGCGGCCTTCCAGCTGAAATGTCAGTAAGTAATTATAGGTCTTGAAGGCAATGCAGTTCTTAGAAGTTATTGAATGCATTGTAATGGGAACAGGCTATATGATCCACAGAAAATGGCTTTGAGTCTTTAACCCAGTTTGGCGCCAGGACGGACGAACGGACGAACGGACGGACTGGAGTATTATAACAAAGTTTGGTTTCCCGAAAGTCAAACCCCAGTCTCACATACACGGATTATATCCCCAATAGGCCCGAGTTAAGAATTATTGGAGACCGAGGAGCGTTCCTGGCATTTCGTCAGTGTTCTCGAATGCTGTGGATCGACTTACAACTGTTTTGAACAGTAGTTATTACTTGGTTGATTGTTAGTGGCTAGTTGTTACAGTTTAGTGGCTAGTGGGCAGTTGTTAGTGGTTAGTTGTTAATTGTTAGTAGTTAGTGGTTAGTTGTTAGTGATTAGTTGTTATCGGTTAGTGGTTAGTGATTAGTTGTTAGTTGTTAGTAGTTAGCTGTTAGTTGCTAGTGGTTAGTTGTTAGTTGTTAGCGGTTAGTTGTTAATTGTTTGTTGTTTGTTGTTAATTGTTAGAGGTTAGTTGTTAGTGGTTAGTTGTTAGTGGTTAGTTGTTAGTGGTCAGTTGCTATTTGTTCGCGGTTAGTTGTTAGCGGTTAGTTGTTAGCGGTTAGTTGTTAATTGTTTGTTGTTAGTTGTTAGCTGTTAATTGTTAGTTGTTAATTGTTAGCGGTTAGTTGTTAGTTGTTAGTGGTTAGGTGTTAGTGGTCAGTTGCTAGTTGTTAGCGGTTAGTTGTTTGCGGTTAGTTGTTAGCGGTTAGTTGTTAGCAGTTAGCAGTTAGTTGTTATTTGTTTGTTGTTAGTTGTTAGTTGTTAGCTGTTAATTGTTAGTTGTTAATTGTTAGCGGTACCGGCCTCGGTGGCCTAGCGGTTAAGTCGCCGGACAACAGGCTGGTAGGTACTGGGTTCGCAGCCCGGTACCGGCTCCCACCCAGAGCGAGTTTTTAAGGACTCATTGGGTAGGTGTATNNACTAATTTCTATTCTGTCCTGGACAGACAGCTCAGATAGCTGAGGTGTGTGCCCTGGACAGGTGTGTGCTATAACAGCTTGCTCTAAATGTGCACGTTAAACAAAAAAGTAAACAAAAAAGTTAGCGGTTAGTTGTTAATTGTTAGTGGTTAGTTGTTAGTGGTTAGTTGTAAGTGGTTAGTTGTTAGTAATGAGGCAAAGTCGGCGTAGTGGCGTTATACCTCTCCACCGAGCCGCTGCTACTCACTCTCGGTGGGAGTCGATAACGAGATGCGAACCCAGTACCTACTAATCTTACGTACAGCCACTACACCACAAGGTCCGACACAGGCTTCACTCCTTTACAAAGCTGGTTCGATGACCTAACACGTGACTAGGCTTACTCTATTCCAGTTCCAATTTAGGACTCGTCTTGGTAAAACGAAAACCAAATTCTTGATGACACAAGCGCGCTTACTCATTTCGATCTTCTATTTATAATGCTGGCTCAGCAGAAAATATCGTAATTGATCGACTGTGTCCGGACAATTTCTGATGACGCACACGACATCGAATTTACCACCATCGGTGTTAACCACACAACGTTAAAGTGGCGCGAGAATTAATCAAATGAATCGCATCATTTCAACGCTTTGCCATTTTCTAGAGCAGTATGTCCACACATATTGATAGCCTTAGCACCTACGATATCTATACACCAAAACAAAGTAATTCGCAAATGAAAACGATTTATTTCATTCTTATAAAATAAAAAGCAGCTTGAAAACGGCTTTTAAAGATGAAAACAGTGAACTGGAAATGAAAGAATCGTAACTTTGAAAATACAACATCAGGTATTGCAAACAGCAGTTCTATTAAGCTGTATTTTTGAATAGTGAACTAAAATATAAAACATGTTTCTAGTGATCACATCTTAAATGGACATACCCTAGTTTTTAAACACTAAGACATAGTTTTGACTATTAGAAGCGTTTTTTGACAACTGAAATCATACGTTACTTAAATTTTATTGTTTAAAGTATCCATTTCCGTACATTCGAAGTGTTTTTGGTCATCTTGATTTATTTATTTTTTAATATCACAAAATGCATTTCTCATATTTTAAAAAAGGCACGTGCCTCTGAGAAGTAACAGTTATGTAGTCGAGTTTCATTCTATTTTAGAGGGTATTTCACCATTTCAAAGCCAAAGACTCATGTTTCACTCAATTGTAACTTTATCAAAATATGTTACAGGTTTGTAAATTAAACTAAACTTAATGTTAATTTTCATGAACTGAAACTAGGGTATGTCCCTTTAACAATACATATAGTGATGACAGGATAAACTATTGTTATTATAAACATGTGTCAGACATGTGCACAGGCAGCCAACTACAGCTATACGTGATAAGTGTTTTTAAATTGTGTCAGGCAAGATTGCACTGCTGTGGGTTGTTATTGATTTTATCGAGTCGTCTTAAAAAGCAAAAACATACTAGATGGTGTATACTACCAAATCAAATCCTATAGACGACAATAGTAACATATGTGGCTAAAACTCGTACAACGCATCAATCAACATAAACGCCACGGATATAAATACTACCACCCCTCACACTTCAAGTAAACCGGAGAAAATTGGGGGTCAAGCTGCTCGGTTCTGAGATAACGGGTTGCGTCTATGACTACCCTAGTTCCGCATAAAATTCGAGTACTTTCTTTTTCTACAGGTACCCCATACATGTTTCAAGCACAAGACTACTTGACACATTGGTACTAGATAAAATAAAATTGCATATTGCTTTTACCCAGATGAAACTATTATTTTTTACATCCAACACACTCACATTTATAACCAATCACAGGACTTGTGGCGTTCGCTTCTCTATCAAAATTTGGATGCACGTCGAACTTTGACCCAGCCGGAATTTATTTGGTTTAGTACTACCTATAGGTGGGTTTTTTTAAATTTGTTTGTGTGTACATTGAAAGAAAGTCTCCATTTTATCAAAATATCACTGATCTGGTGAGGCAAGATTCTGAGTTAGTTAAACCTCCAGTTGTGTTTGTATTTATATTATGTTTTGCGTTAGTTAAGATATAATTCTAGTATGGCGAGTCGAGATTATGAGTTTTTAAAAACTGCAGTTGTTCTTTTGTCTTGCAATAGCAAATGATGTTGTAATATGGTGAGACGTAATAGTGAGTTTTTAAATACTGTAGTTTTGTCTTTATTTTGCATTAGCAAATACTATGGTTGGAATTGATTGTGATGTTTAAGTTCTATTTGCGATAAACAAATGTGTGGGTGAGTTTGCAGTTTAAAGTGTCGAATATGTTTTGATGGAATCACTTTAATGGTGAATGCAATGAGTTTCAAAAAAAAAAAAAAATTACCAATTTCGTCAGTTATTGTTTATTGTTTGAAGACAGCTGGTTTTGTACGTTCTGACAATGCCGCATGACTGCGTGAAACAAGGAAATGTGTTTTAAATAATAAGTTGAAAGAAATAAGTGAGCTCCGTGGTCTAGTGGATAAGCTGCTGGACAATCAAGCTAACGACAGTGGTTCAAATCCCGTCAAAGTTGGCTCACACATTTATTCATCTTTCTCATCTATCACCCTCTGCCTATCATTCTCATTATCTTAATATATATATATATATATATAAACTTTCCAGTTTCTCCGATGCTTTCTGTCTGTTTCGACCCTGTCTGTCAGTTTCCTCCGACTCTGTCTTCTGAGCTGTCCACACCATCACCTACCTGTCTCAATTTCCTCCACGGGTGCAGTCTCTGTGTATTTCCCTGCACCCACCTGGAATCCTCATCCCCTGCCGTTAATAAAGCTGGTCTGACCCACGGCTCTAATTACCGCCGGTAGTAGGAGTGCATAGTAGGTGGTTACAAGTGCCTCTTAACAATGTTGGTACTTAAAATAATTATTAAACTAACCATTTGTTTTAATTTTTGTTATAATAACTTCCTAAACAACTAGTAGGCTGCCAGGATTGGACTGAACAGCGGTTGGACACGCTGGGGAGTGGGTGTGATGGGATGCCGGGAGTTAGGGCATTCTTTGGGGCTATATGCGTAGGCGGTTCGGCCTTAGGTTTTGTGTAGGGCCGGCCTCCCCTCCCTCCCGACCATCACCTGGTCACACCACTGTTTAAAATATGACTGGCACCTCCTTTCCTTTTAACCTCCCATGGGCTTAATGAATATTGTTTAAGAATTATTAATAGTTTTAGACCAGCCCATCTAAATTCGCGCCGAACATATATTATATTAATAATTTATATAGTTTAGGAAGGTTCATCTTTTTCTTTAAAGGCGCAGCCAAAACATTTCAACTTTCATTTTTCATTTTCAATATTGTTTAACGTGCACATTCAGAGCAAGCTGTTATAGCGCACGCCTGTCTTGGGCACACACCTCAGCTATCTGAGCTGTCTGTCCAGGACAGAATAGAAATTAGTGGGTTAGTTGTTATTGTTAGTGAAAGAGAAAAGAGGGTGTAGCGGCCATACACCTACCCAATGAGTCCTTAAAAACTCGCTCTGGGTGGGAGTCGGTCCCGGTCTGCGAACCCAGTACCTACCAGCCTGTTGTCCGGCGACTTAACCGCTAGGCCACCGAGGCCGGTTTTACATTTCAACCTCAACTCGCCCCTTTTTATACTTTTGGCGTTAAGATTCAAAATTGACCCTATTGTTAGGTTATCCCTGTCCCGAGTCAGACCCCCGATCCTATCGGAGGCCGGACTCGAGATAGGCGTGTTCGAAACCCTAGTGGTATATGGACACGTTAAGCCAGTTATTAAGATAAGCTAAGCTTAACAATGCCAGAAGTAACTACTGAACACTCCCCTAAGTGGTCAGACTAAGCCCACAGCTAAAAGCTGATGGTGAATGGCAGGTGTGTGGCACAGGTAGCCACAATAGACAAGCACCTGTCGCGGTTGGATAGACAAGGACTGGGATGTGGAGGTGGATAGCGAAAGAAGTTGAAAGATAAGGAGGAGTTGCCAGATCGGGAGGAAATGAGATGGAATTCAAAGGCGAGTAAAGGAAAGGGAGCAGTGGGAAAAAAGTTGAAAGAAATTATGAACGTACATTGTACGTAAGACGGACACACGAACGTTTAAAGGAACAACAGCTACAATTTGTTTTGTTTAACGACACCACTAGAACACATTGATGAATTAATCATCGG
>JAECMU010045900.1:4212-19761 GCA_016106625.1 Dracogyra subfuscus | reverse complement strand
ACACACATGGTATAAGTTGAGTATGTTCTCGTTGATAATGCTCCTTTTTACTATCTTTTTTTAGACATTACGTATTGAATCGCTCATTAAATGATAATAATAATAATAAATAAATAAATTAAGCCATGTATCAAAATGAAAATGTCACCATCAATACAAAATTAATACACTAAACGCTCTTCTTTGCATATTTTTGGAAGGTGTTTCTTTAATCACTATATATATTATATGGTGTGATTAAAAAAACAACGCCCTATTCATTTTTGAAGCTGACTAATGGAAAAAAGTATTTCGTAAAATATTCCAATTTTGCACAAATCTAATTTGAACCGGCCTCGGTGGCGTCGTGGTTAGGCCATCGGTCTACAGGCTGGTAGGTACTGGGTTCGGATCCCAGTCGAGGCATGATATTTTTAATTCAGATACCGACTCCAAACCCTGAGTGAGTGCTCCGCAAGGCTCAATGGGTAGGTGTAAACAACTTGCACCGACCAGTGATCCATAACTGGTTCAACAAAGGCCATGGTTTGTGCTATCTTGCCTCTGGGAAGCGCGAATAAAAGATCCCTTGCTGCCTGTCGTAAAAGAGTATGTGGCGACAGCGGGTTTCCTTTGAAAAAAACAGTGTCAGAATGACCATATGTTTGACGTCCAATAGCCGATAATAAAATTAAAAATCAATGTGCTCTAGTGGCGTCTTTAAATAAACAAACTTAAATTTTTTACTTTTAAATCGAATTTGTTGTCTATTTCCATTTTGATCTACGACTTACTTTTTAAAATGACCCGTGATACAACATGTAGCGTTAAAATATGCTATACCACTGACGATGTACTAAACATTTTACTGTATGTACTAAAAACAACTGTGTAGCGGGCTGCATAGCCCAGTGGTACAGTGCCCGCCTGATGCGCGGTCGGTCTAGGATCGATCCCCGTCAGTTAACCACTGGGTTTTTTCTCGATATAACCCTATGTCCGACGCCGATATAACCGTAATTAAACGTGTTGAGTGCGTCGTTAAAATAATAACACAAAAAACAGTCTATTGTATTACTAATGTATTTTTCTACATCCCATAGTCTCTCCACGCCGCCCCATCCCTAAACCACCCCACTCCCAAAATGTTGAGTGTGTTTTCATTGGTAAAGCATTTTTTATATGAAGTTATCTTTTTCATCATATACTAGTTGTGTAAAAAGAACAAACATATTTCTTGCAACTGTAACATTTTAAAAATAATATTTGTTTTTTGTTTTTACAAAAATGAAGAAAAAAGCAACCAATTGTGTTGTGAAACCTTAATAGACTGGTAACTGCATGCTTTACGCTAACATTATATTGCTCAACAGTAAAGAAGGTACCAGTCGTGACAGATTGCACATGGTGCGTTTGACGTTTTTGTTTACATTTGTTACTACAGGAGCAGTGGAGTTTCAGCTAATGAATATATTTACACTATATAGCCGGTTGTATCTATAGAGGCACATATCGCCATAAGCCAGTGTATACTTTAACTTACGATTTCAATAAAATTAGAATGGTATTGAGGTAGGTAGGTACAATCATACAGCTACCGCGTTGGAAGAGATCCGATGGGATATTTTCCGTAATCTACAATGTGAGTTATGGCTTTGAAGAGGTCATGACCTCTGATTAGGAAGGAAATATTTTATTTACGGTTATATGGCGTCAGACATATGCCATATGGTTAAGGACCACACAGATATAGAGAGGAAACCCGCTGTCACCACTTCATGGGCTACTCTATTGGATGAGCAGCATGGGATATTTTAAATGCACCATCCCACAGGCAGGATAACAAATACCACGGCCTTTGATATACCAGTCGTGGTGCACTGATTTGAGCGAGAAATAGCCCAATGGTCTCACTGATGGGGATGGTCCCAATTGACCACACATCAAGCGAACGCTCTGCCACTGGGCTATGTCCCGCCACGACCTCTGATGTTACTCTGTACGACTCGTGAAAAAAATGTGTGCACTTTGTCCAGTTTGTTCACATTGTCCAATTTTTTCTTGCATACTTATAAAGTACATTTTACAGTTTGAATATTGGTTTTGTTTTGTTAATTTAGCCTTGTTTGTAGTATTGTTTGGGTAAACTTCATTAAGGAATAGTAAACTGATTAAAATATCGGCTCTATTGGTTTAACAGGTTATAGACCAGTGTAGCCGATATCATTCAGAATGTAAGGAATGTGTGTCGTTGGCATACAACGTTTCGTTCATAAACCTTTATCATTTGACCTCTTAACAACGTTATTCGCCATATGTTGTAGTTCTGTTCAGTGCTGTCAGCTTATATAGAATTCCCAAAGGATTTTCCAGTTATCCCCGGTCCTACACTGAATAAAGCTGGACGAGCCAGAATATACGCTGCTCCCTTTCCCACAATCGAAAGGCGATCTAAATATGAATTTAATTGTATATCGTTTTTACTTCGACAATTCACAAGAATGAAGATAATAATTATCCATGTTATTAAGACTGTTTTAATACAAGTTTATTCTAAACATTCTAAATTGTTTTATTACAAATGTGTGTCTGTGTGCATGCGTGCGTGTGTGATATTAATAACTGCCATTTACCGGCGTCTTCCGTCGCCTATATACTCATTCCCGTAAGATACTATTGTTAATGGACATTAAACCGACATTTTCATTGTATTATGAAGCAGACAGTAATTTAATGTAACATATACGAACACACACACACACACACACATACATATGTATACATGTATATTACAATTTGTTTTCCAGATGTCTGCAGCTAAGAAACCAAAGTTACGTTTCATAGACAACTTCATGATCAGTGGTTTTGCCGCGACGATTTCGAAGACCGCAGCTGCTCCTATAGAACGTGTCAAACTTCTAGTCCAGAGTCAGGATGAGATGCTCAAGACTGGTCGCATCTCTAAGCCTTACAGAGGCATCCTGGACTGTACTCTACGCACATACCAGACTGAGGGAATCCTTCCCTTCTGGAGGGGAAACCTGGCTAACTGTATCCGGTACTTCCCGACACAGGCTCTCAATTTTGCCTTCAAAGATAAGATCAAAGTAATTTTTAAAGCCAGCAACAAAGACTCGCATGGTATGAAGTTTTCAAAGAACGTAGCTTCTGGTGCCATTGCTGGTGCGTTGTCACTGCCTTTCGTATACTCCCTAGACTACGTCCGAACGCGCATGGCCAATGACACTAAAGCAGTCGGCGGTGACAGGCAGTTTAAGGGTCTGATCGATGTGTACCGTAAAACTCTCAAATCAGATGGTATAATTGGACTGCACAGAGGTTTTGTAATCTCCTGTTTTGCCATGTTCTTTTATAGAGGCTGGTATTTCGGATTCTACGACACACTCAAGCCAATTGTTCTGGGAGAAAATGCCAGTGTCATCCTTTCGTTCTTGCTTGGCTACATGGTGACGATCTCCGCGGGACTTGTCGTGTACCCTCTCGACACGGTTCGTAGGCGAATGATGATGACTTCTGGACAGGCAGTCAAATACAAGGGATCCGTGGACTGTGCTGTTCAAATATTTAAGCACGAGGGATACATGTCCTTTATGAAGGGAGCTGGGGCAAACATTCTGAGAAGTGTTGCAGGGGCAGGTGTCTTAGCAGGTTTTGACAAATTGCAGGAGTTGTACATTACTTTCTGTGTTACCGTTTAAACTGGGGAAAACCACGTGAACTATGCAATATGACGAACTCATGAATTAACATTTTGATATTTATGGACCTTAGACAACATTAATAAACAGTCATAAATATTGTGTAGTTACTGGATCACATTTACTGATTTATGCTTGTATTTAAAAATACATTTATTAATATTTCAATCAGTTGTTTTGATGTGATCAACTTTTTTGATATGTGATATTAAGAAACTAATTGAAAATGGAACTGTTATATTTGTGAAACAATGGTGATATTGGACTCCCTGACAGTGGCGCAACTATGGGCGGGGGCCTGGCTGGGGCAGTGCCCCCCATTCACACCATAGGCCTCCCCCCATTTGACATTTGATTGTACACAATAAATACACCATTGGCCCCCTCCAGATGAAGGTCTTGCCCCCCCCCCCTTTGGCCCCCCAAAAATAAAGACTCAGTTACGCCACTGCTCTCTGAAAAAATAATCCACAACTGTTTATTGGAGTCTCTCCACAATCCAGTGCGGCCAAAACTAACTTACTAACAGAAACTGTTTGTTATATGCTTCTCTTTTTCTACAGTACTCCACACACATCACTATGCATGTGGTCATTTGTAATCTTTTACATATTAAATACAATTATTAAAAAAGAGACACATGTTCATTCATTATGCATTCAGTGGTTATGTTGTCTTTCCAAAGCTTTTAGAAAATTGGCCTAGTGCCACTGTGCGAAACATGAAGGCTATAACCCAACAGACCTTGTGGTTTAAATAATATATACTGCATCTGCATACACAGTGTTTTAACAAAGTTATTTTAACTCGGTTAAATCCGTGTTGTCTACAGAATATTAAAATAGTATTTATGTCTCCGACATACAACATCACTGAATTTTACAACTGCTGGCCAATTCGGGCTTTACTTCACCGTTATCATCGGTTTAATTTTCTTCAGTTTGTTTAGATTTCTAGTTATCACAAACTTTAAAGGGACATACCCTAGTTTCATTTCATGAAAATTAACATTAAGTTTAGTTTAATTTACAAACCTGTAACACATTTTGATAAAGTTACAATGGAGTGAAACAGGAGTCTTTGACTTTGAAATGGTGAAATATCCTCTAAAATAGAATAAAACTCGACTACATAACTCTTACTTCTCAGAGACACATGCCTTTTTAAAAATATGTGAAATGCATTTTGTGATATTAAAAAACATCAGGTTGACCAAAAACACTTCGAATGTACGGAAATGGATACTTTAAACAATAAAATTTAAGTAAAGTATGATTTCAGTTATCAAAAAACGTCTCTAATAGTCAAAACTATGTCTTAGTGTTTAAAAACTAGGGTATGTCCCTTTAATGTTTTATCAGAACTAAGCAGCTGCTACAACCACTATAATGAAAGTTAAAAATCTGTTTTATTTAACACCACTAGAGCACACTGATTTATTAATCATCGACTATTGAATATCAAACATTTGGGTAATTTAAACATATTCTTAGAGATAAAACACTTTTCTTTTCCATTAGTTGCAAGGTATCCTTTATATGCACCATCCCACAGAAAGGACAGCAGATACCACAGCTTTTGATATACCATAGTGCACTGGTTGAGACCACTACAACAAATGTACAACGAGCTAAAATTTACCTGGTAAAAAACATAGTCTGACACTGGTACTATTGTGGAGTTAAGTAACTGGAGTTAACTTTCAGGTATCCAATTTAGCTCAGCTATTTTCATTGTGCAATTGCTTAACCAGGTTTAAAAAAACACTAGGAAGAATGATTTACGCTGGTGTAAATAAAACCAAGTTGAAATTTTTTTAAACAAGTTAAAATCTAGAAACAAATGCAAGACAAAATTTAAGAGAAGGAAAATATTTAATAAGTGACGCTAGGTTCCATCATCACTGTCAGAATAGGTGCATATGAGTGATGTCAAAGCATTGCTTGTGCTGACTTCCGTAGAAATATCTCTCTGGGAAGTGTTTGGTGTATCACAGTTCATTTTTTCACACACATCTTTGGATGTTTCTGAAGTCAGTTCAGTACTATTTGCTTCTACAATGGTTTGGTCACTAGTGCTGTTATTTACTGCAGACAAATGTTCACCACTTTGTAAAGAATCAGAAATGTTCATTTCTGAGCTGCTAGAATTATTTTTTGGTGTTTCCTTTTTCCTGATTCCAAAAAGTCTTTTTTCAGTAGGTATTCTTTTCCGTGGACCATCAAAAGGGTTTCCTTTGTTGAGACTGTTTGCTAGCTCCAACAATTTAGAAGTGGATTTATTATTTTTCTCAACTGTATCTTGTGAAGGTTTCTTGGCCGTTTCAAACAAAGGACTTCTTTCGATGGCTTTTCTTCTCTCTTTCTGCTTTTCTTCAAATGCTAATGACAAAGGAATAAATTATTTAGCATTAAACCAAAATACAAATGTCAAATAACATACACACATATTATGGAAAATCAAATACTTTTTTTCTTTTTTTTTTGGGGGGGGGGGTGGCCTTTGACAAACAAAGATTAGGAAAAAGCAAAAGGTTCTCAGGTTATCATTACATAAATATGTTTTATTGCAATCCAATCCTTCAATTTTAACATATGGTTAATATGCTATATATTTTAGTTTTTATTTGTTTTATATTAAAAAGGGAGGAACAAAGAGAAAAGAATCTGGGCAATATTTATAACTTATTTCTATGGTTGGCCTCGTCCCAAAGGATACAATTTAACTTTGTACAAACACCGATCTGATGTTATTTTATGCTAGTCAATAGATGCGAAATGTGTTTCAACATAACTATTTACTTATCCTGTATTACATTTTATACCTGCACACCGTTAAAAGACTCATCAGTATCATGTTCAAGAGAGCAAAAACTTGTAGACACTGTAGATTCAGTATTTCTACAGGATTGATTGCAAGCACCTGTGAGTGCACATCCTCCTAAACAAACTGATAAACTCATGTGGCCTAAATAGCGATTATGCTTCAATAACAGTTCTAGAAACTTACATTCGGTTACTGAATACTTCATAAGACCGGCTATCCGCTTGTCTTCCTCGGTCTCCTTGACCAGTGTTATGTCAAGTGATGATTTCACCAACAGAGCCTTGTCTTTAGCATCCACAGCTTGAATCGATTTCTTCTCCTCCTACAAAAAACAATTCTTAACACATCAACATATTTGTTCACTACATGTCATACAGACACACCTAAAGGCAACACCCTCAATCTTCCTATCCTGTGTCATTGCTTAAGAGGCATTCTCAGTATGTGATTAGTTGCATCAACATGTCTCATCCAATCAAATCATATAGTTTGAGAACACCTAAATCGGAATGACTTTCATTTTATACATTCCAATTTTTATAGGACCAATAAATAAGACAAGTTGGTGCAATTAATAGCATACTGAGAAGGAAATGTTTTATTTAACGATGCATTTTATTTATGGTTATATGGCATCGGACATATGATTAAGGACCACACATATATTGAGGGAGGAAACTCTCTGTTGCCACTGCATGGGCTACTCTTCTGCTACTCTTCTTCAATTAGCAGCACAGGATCTTTTTACAATATGCACCACCCCATAGATTGGATAGCCACATACTACAGCCTTTGATGTACCAGTCGTGGTGCACTGGCTGAAGTGAGAAATAGCCCAATGGGCCGACTGATCCCAAACCGACATCTACTGAGAATGCCACTTTATATAAACACACAACAACAGTTTTAAAAAACTGATTCTTTTGTTTATTACTTTAATGCAACACACAATTACCACTTGGTGACATTGATTTATTAATCACTAGCTATCTGATAGCTCTGACACAGTCTTTAAGGGAGACCTGCTACATTCTTCCGTTAGCAGCAAGAAATGTTTTAATTTAAATACATTTTGTTTCAGAGACAGGACAGCACACACCTTTGATATACCAGTCGTGGAACACTGGTTGGGATTACATAACTATTAAATCTACAGTATAATACTAGATGTAGCATACCCTAAATTTGTGTCTTGCCAGTTTATTCAAAAGGTAGTCTTCTTTGTGCACCTCCTTCGTGTCTTCAATGTCTGCCAGGTTCGGCATCCTCGAATTGCTAGTCTTACTGTCATCTGACCCATGCTCCAGTTTGTACATCGCATCAGTAGCAAGCTTTTTCTGGGTTGCTTTATCTGTGTGTTGAAAAGAAATTAAAAGACATAAACAGGCTACTTTTTAGTAATCAGCAAAGGGTCAATTGTATGCAGCTTCCATATACAAGATCTCCTATTTTCAATTATGTTTAAAACATTTTGTTAACTAACGAGATCATATTTAAAAAAAATAAAAAATAGTATCAAAGGAAGTTTATATATTTTTTTAAATAAAAAATAGTATCAAAGTATCTTTATATGCACTTTCCCAGAAACAGAACAGCACATACATTGGCATTTTGATAAACCATATGTGGAGAAACTAGATTGAATTAAAAATGTCATCTGATCCACTGAGATTTGATTCTACAACCCAAACACTTAAGACAAGCACTGAGCTAAATCACATCACATTCTTCCATAGGATGATTGTAGGACATGTAAGTGATACCAGTATTTACAGTTTAACTTATCGATGACATCAAACAGAATTGACTGACAATGTTTCTGTAGCAGCAGGGCTTCTAAATATGGGTAGTGATATTCGATGTTGGGCTAGTCAATAACGTTTATCACCTTGCCCAATGGCTACTGAAAAAAGTTGTCAAATGTTGCACTGAAGTCTATTTTGTAATTATGAATATCCTACCTACCCATCTCCACCTCAAATATAAAGGTTTTTAACCTCTTTAGGCGACATATCAGATCATTACTATTAGTAAAATTTTATTTATTTAAAGTAGGGCTAGTGAATTTTTAATCCTGGCTAGAACAATTTTTAAATCACTGATCCCATGGCTAGTGGATTTTTATAACAATTCTAGAAGCCCTGGTAGCACCGATCTGACAAACTATCTTACCTTCAGGAACAATTTGTTCATTTTCTTTGGGGTCCCATCTCTGCTCCTTTCTACGAGCGCCACACAGGATGACATAGTCATGATTCTGTCACAGAAATTATAACCATCATAATAACTCAGAAAACACTTGTTACAAATACAGGTCTTGTGTCAATTTCAAATTGGACAGTTTGTTAATAAATGCCAGAATAATGGGTTAATGAACATACTCAATTCAGAGTTGAAAAACAACAGCTATAGCCATATCATGCTCATCAATATTTACAGGACATGTTTACTCAAATTATAACCATCACGATAATAGCAGAAAACACTTGTTACAAATACAGGTATTGTGTCAATTTGACAGTTTGTTAATAAATGCCAGAATAATGGGTTAACGAACATACTCGATTCAGAGTTAAAAAAACAACAGCTATAGCCATATCATGCTCTTCAATATTTACAGGACATGTTTACTCAAATACAGTCAACCTATGAGTTATGGTCTGCTAAAAAAGGAAGCCTCTTGTATAGATTTCTGTATATTTGTATTTGTGTGAATGCACGTGCATGCCTAAATTTTGTTGTTTAAACCTAGAATAGTAGAGAAGGCCTTAGGGGAGAATAGTGTTGACCAACTGAGTTATATATAAAATATTATTATCATCATCAAAAATATCCATAAAGTTTGTGTTGTATGAAAGCACATTTATTAATATTACAATTACAAGTGGGTTTTTTTATTGCCATCTACCTGTGGATCTGTTTGAATTTCAAAGTAATTAGGACAGAGGTGACACTTCATGCGAAACTTGTAGATTGGGGTGCTGTAATAGTTCCCCACTTTCTTCTTCTCAGCGTTGTATCGAACACCCATCCCGATAGGACTGTTGCAACCACCACACCATATGTTATACGGCAACTCAAATCTGAGAATAACAACAGCAAAACATTGAGCAACTTTCAATTATAATGCAGTATAAGGTGACTAGTGTTTTCCGTAGCTTGTTTTAGCATGGTGCACCTGAGATTAAACAAGCCTTTTTCACTAATTAATTCTAAAATTGCCTTTATAAAACACCCCCTAAAAATATGCCTTTTATATCTTTAGCCATTCATTTATTAAAGCAAGCACATAAATTACATTAATGTTTATTTCAATTAATTTTTGTGTATTTTTAATGAAAAACAAGTTCCCCCAAAATGGTGAAAATACCCCAAAAGTGTTTGGTCTACCTTGCTTTGCCAAATTTCTAGGGAAATCCCTATGGACATTAGTCAAAATATATTTTAAAAACAAAAGAATGAGAATGATATTTGTTAAATTATGGTACTGAAAATTTTCAGCTGAAACATCAGTTAAATGCATTAAGATTTTCAGTTTTACTAACAAGGGCTCGAATTAGGAACTAAAATATTACCTCTTGCTATTTTGTTTTTAAAAAAAGGCCAAAAGAAATATGTGTTGCTAAGAAAACAATATGGCCTGCTGGAAATAAGACAGCATGGTGTCAAAGAAGGATTTCAGATCATAAATTAAAATGCAGGACCTCTGAGATGTATTTCAGAGCAACTGTCTCTTACATGCAATTTGTGTTTAATGATTTTAGAAGATGAATTTCCATGTCACCTGCTAGGTCTTAAAAAATAGACTGCTTTTTGCAAGCTGCTTATTTCAAGCCCTGCTAACCCATAATAACTGACAAGTGTCAGTTGAACATATAACTTTTATAGCACTATTCATTTAGAACCATATAAAGTTAAAATTTGTTTTGTTCAATGACACCACTAGAGCACATTGAATATATTAATAATTGACTATTGGATGCCAAACATTTAGTAATAATCATAGTCTTAGAGAGGAGACCTGCTAAATTTTTCCATTGGTAGCAAGGGATCTTTTATATGTGCCATCCCACAGACAGGATAGGACATACCATGGCCTTTGATATATCAGTTTTGGTGCACCGACTAGGACGAGAAATAGTTCAATGGACCGACCAACGAAGATTGATCTCAGACCGATCACACACCAACCTAATGCTGTACTACTGGTCTACGTTCCCTGTAAAACCATATAAGTAAGAAAAACACTTCACCTGATGACAAGGATTCCCTGTCCAAGTTTTTTAGCCCGATCTCGTAACGGATGTTGACCCACATATTGATTGATGGAGCCTTTCGACGGAGTCCAGTCGGGTGGATAGTATTTGTTTACAGCCTTTCTCTCTGCCTGCAATTTAACAAATGACAAATATACCATAGTGAATTTACAAAAATCCTTAACATTTTCTATGCTCTTCAAAATACAATGCTAATTATTGGTGAAAACTTCATTCAGTATTGATATGTATACACACTCAGATGTCTTTTTATTACATACCCATTCAATCTTAGTATAGTAATAAAGACCATTCCGATCTGTGCAATACAAAATTCTTTTACTGAACATATGTCCAATAAAAGCCTGAACTTTTAAATGGGGAATCCCCTTTTTCTTTTTACTGCAGTTAGTGCCTTTTATTTACTTACGTCATATATGATTTACAAATGACATCATATCGTATTTGAAACATTACACAAGGCTGCAGCAGAGTATGATTCTTAATGTTAAAATGAATCCATGAAAGGAGTTTTTATCATAGATTTTGCAAAGTGTTAAATTAAAAGCCGTATTTGTAAAACATGAAAGAAGGAATGTAATAAATACAGAACTTCACACACGTTTTTTTCGTTCCTATTTATTGCACTGGTTTATTGTGCGCAAGCATATATACCACTCGACCGCTACGCGGTCTCGTGGTATATATTATTCTTGCGCACAATAAACTCGTGCAATAAATAGGAACGAAAAAAACGTATGTGATGTTCTGTGTATATATTACACTAAAGACAATTGAATAAGATTGCTGAGAAGAGGTTGTACAATTGTGTGGTTATAAAAAAACAATTTTACATACATTATTAAAGCTGTTAACAAGACTGGAACAAATAAATAAGGTATCCCTTCACAAACATTTCTTAAAAATGTAATCCTTCTAGGTTTTAACATACTTACATTTCTTGAATGTGTTATATATTTTTTAACTACACAATTTTACCATTACAACCATTAATTTGCACAACTAATAAAACAGTTGCATACAAATATACATTTTTGTTCCATTTAGGTTTCAAAAATATTATCAGTTAATATTGTTTTTAGTACTTTATTTTATATTTTGTTTTACAAATGTTTAAGAGCATTTTAATAAACTATAATAAATATAAGCACATATTTTGTTAAAAAGACATATTTGTTTTCATTAACTTTGAACAGTTTTCTTTTGAAAAGTACATGTTTCCCCTACTGAAACAGGTGACATAGTTAACTTAATTATCTACATATGTAGTTGATGTATGCTACATTTCCTGAAAGGAAGATGGAGAAGATCTAGAGTGGGGTCCAAGGTGTCCGGACCCCCCCCCCCCCTCAAATTTGAGAAGTGCCCCTTTTATTTAGGATTTTTTGGTTTTTTACAAATTTATTTACTTTTTAAAAATTATTATTATTATTATGCCAGCATCCCTATTGTAGCACTATTATATTATGGTCTATGTGATCCGTGTGTAATTTTTCAATAGTGCCTTTTCATAATGTTATGGTGCTCTTTTTGTATTGGACTCCCCCATCAGAAAAGCTGGATCCACCCCAGGGAAGCTTTGTTTTGTTTAACAACACCACGAGATCACACTGATTTATTCATCATTGGCCACTGACTGTCAAACATTTGATAATTTTTTCCTCGTGGTCTTTGAGGAAACCTACTACATTTTTCACTCAGCAACAAGGGATCTTTTATAGGAACTTTCCCAGACAACACCATGGCCTTTGCTATACCAGTCTTGGTGCATTTGTTGGAACAGGAAAAAACATACAAAAAACAATCAGAGAATGGGTTCACCGAGATGGTTTGATCTCACAACACAATAACCTAAGGAGAGCACTCTACCGACAAGAGCTAGATCCTGCCCGTCTAACAAAGTAATCAAATGACTGCAGTAAAACAAAATTAAGAGAGTTTTTCATAGGTTGAGGACTGGCCTTGGCAGTATAGTAGTTAAGCTATCACATTTAAGGTTGGTAGGTACTGGCTCTACCCAGGCTGGGTATGCTTTACTAATTGATCATCACATTCCACTGTGTGAATGGATTGTGCAGATTTATAATGTTTGTTTTGTTTAATGACACTAGTAGAGCATATTTTTATTTAATTAATCATCAGCTATTAAAGTCCATCCCATGGGAAATGCCTTTTCTCATGCTATGAAAATGACTATTATACAAGTTATTTATTTATTTCTAAACTGGACACAAAAATAGCATTGTTTTGTAATTTCAAAAAAACTTTTACTTTTCTTCTCAAGTCAAACAAAACTGAAATTATTTACAATAAACATTTATAGGAGTATGGGATGGACTATAGATACTAAAACAGTTTGTAATTTTGACACATTCAAAATAAACTTGCTACATTTTTCCATTAGCAACAAGGGATCTTTTATTACTAGACAATGTCGTTCGGACGTACCTTAGTGTCGAACCCTGACTAGTTGCGATGTGCTGGTTATAACGAGAAAAACCCCAATCAGTTAAAAATGAATACATGGAGATGGTTTGATCCTACCATGCAAGCACCACAGGCTAACTCCAGCCCTGGATTGTGGAAATAAAGAATAAAGCATCAAACTTTACGATTAGTAAAGCTTTCTTTATTATTGTTGCCAGGGCGAGTAGTAATAATGGCGTATTGGCTTAGCCAAACAAATACTGGGAACTTCTCGCTCAAGCCAGTGGACCCCAACTGGTGCATCAAAGGCTGTGGTATGTGCTATTCTGTCTATGGAATGATGCATATAAAAGATAGCTTGCTGCTAATCGAAAGAGTAGTCCATGAAGTAGTGATAGTGGGATTCCCCCCTCAATATCTGTGTGATCCTCAACCACATAACTGTAAATGAAATGTGTTAAAACATTTCTTTCGTTTCTTCATTTACTAGGAATAGTCAACACCAACAGTGGCAAGTAGTCCAGAGGGACATAGTTAGTGTGGTTCTTACTATGTCCGGATCTATTCTAGTTACATACCCTATATATTGTGGCACCATGTTTCAACTGTTTCTCAACCTAAATAGTGCAACAAATGCTCACACAAACCAAAAATATATAATCTACCATACTCACAAAATCCCAATTAAAGTACTTGCATCATTAACAAAACAACATTAAAAAATGTCCACGTCATTTTAAATTTGGTACACAGAGGGAAGTAACTTGCTGTGCACGTTAAGAAAAGTATTGCCTTAAAGGAGCAAAATCACGGATTTAGTGGGCCTTATTTATCTAAATATGGATTATAAATGGCAATTACATTCATTTGGAATACCAAACCTAGTTACGCTGTGATCCAAAACATTTTATTTGAACTACGATCGAGGGAATTCCATAACACGCTTAATTTTTAAAAGTTAGAGCTCTTCATGTTTATAAGTTAAAAAATTTGTAGTAATGTGGCTATATATACAACAACCGTATAATGTATTTTTGAATTTTATATAAACGATCACTGTGTATAGAGACTTGGCAAACGGAGGCCGGCTATACACATGGCAAATAAAGAAAACAATTATTATTAATTTCGTAACGAAAATAATTGCGAATGCGCTGAAATAAAATAATAAACATTCACCATTTATTATTATTATTATCAAAATATTTTGTCTGGTTCGCAAAGTGAAAGAAAACCCAGTGTACCGTCGCATGTTTTGTCTTCCAAAGGTAATTGGTTTTGATTAGTTGAATGAAAGGTCAGCTGGACATGAACTCCAACGAGCTGCTGTTAGATCCATATGTAATAGTGGAGCTAATTTTAATTAGAATGAATTATTACTTAACCCATTTGAATCCAGTTCTACATGTAGGGACAAGTTCATCCTTTCGTATGTGTGTGTGTGCATGCTCGTTAATCTCGTATTTGTACAACCAAAACTCTACCAGATAAAACACCGCACTCTCCACCCCAAAAAGGTATAGTTGGCTAATAATAATAATAATAATTGTGTATTATTATTAATATTATCTTTTTATTATTATTATTTATTTTGATAGTTCTGTACGGGCAATATTACACTATTCATATGTCTATGGAAAACGTACACAAAAGGGTCCGCTAAATCCATGTACCCCTCCCCTCCACTGTCCAGAAAACGCTCTGTTCGTACAGTACTTAGTATGTATTCCTCCTGTTCCTGATAGTTCAGTAATATGGATGAATCAAATACATATTTACCGCCTATATACATGTTTGCTGTGAATATAGCCAGCCCTCGTTAGCGGAAGTTCTATGCACGGCCTTTGTATATATAGTCACATCATATATATACATCGTCTAGTTTAGCATATTTTTTAAAAATGTAACATTTCCTATCCCAAGTCAGCTGTTATGGCATATTTTGTATAATACTCGTAATGAATTTTACAAGGTGGAAAATGAAGGTGTTCGTGATGCAGATGTTTAGTGTTTTTCGCGTACGACTAACGATAAATGTATCTATATATGCAAAGGCATAACTAGTCGGAATTGTCGACGTTTAAAATGAGTCTGTTGCTAAAATAAACTAATATATAAGCTTATTAACATTCAGTACATGTTTTTATTATTTTTAATAACATATTTTCATTATTGTATTTTTTTCTATTTACCCTACGTCGCATAGGATGGTCATGCGTTCTGATAACACGAGCTTGGTAAAACTGTTTTGGCAGTGTGGTTATTCGGGGAATGCCCGCCACGTGACTCAAAATAATACGTCACACCTCTGCTCTTCAAAT
>JAECMU010045898.1:0-21389 GCA_016106625.1 Dracogyra subfuscus | reverse complement strand
ATATATATTAAAATAGCAAAAGTAATACGACGAACAATAATTATACATGTAGCAACACAAATAACAAATAACCAGCAATAATAATGGTAAAATCGACGACGATAATAATAATGACTGCAGTAACAGCAGAAGCACCAGCAGCAGCGACAATAACAACATAATAGGTACAGAGAAATAGTAAATAAATAATTCACGGTCAACAGAGAGTTAACTAATACAGGAATCATAGGACATTTACAATCGATTTTCAAGAACATTTGTTTACGAAACTATTTATTATTAAGTTCAAACATAAAATCTTCCAATAAAATAGGCGTCGGAAGGGACGAGGGAGGGGCTTTGCTCTGTTGGTAGCATGGCGTTTCGTTACAGGCGGCTCTGTTAATATATGAATCTTGCCTCTCAGACAATGAATTTGTCCCATTTCAATATTCATTCGAATTATCCACTATGACGTCTGAGAGAGAGAGAGAGAGAGAGAGAGAGAGAGAGAGAGAGAGAGAGAGAGAGAGAGAGAGAGAGAGAGAGAGAGAGAGAGAGTACGTTGCTGAATATTAATTTGTTTTGTTTTTAGTATAGCTATGTGGATTTAATAAGTTCTCACATATATCCCTTGCATATTTTAACATGTTAATGTTAGCTAATATAGACGAATCTATAGCAGGACGGTTAACATAATTAGTGTTATAACAGATCATAGTAATCAGTATCCGTGTATATGTAACATACATTTGAATCTGTACGTTCTCAATATTATATTCGTGTATGCCAGTCCGTTATGTGGTCACTTCCCCAGCATTTTCACCCCTTGCTGTTTGCGTCTCCGTATGTGTGTAGTTCTAACAAGTATATTATAAGAGCAATTTCATAGATGGAAGAAGTTATTTGCGGACGCGAGCTTAGTTGCTGTGTTAATGGGTGATAGCTCACTAACCTGTTAAAATCTGACGTGTACGATTTAATGGATATACCGCGGCGATGTCTTTTGTCCAAGCAATGTCGGTAATTTCGTCTGGACTCGTTATTTCGTCTGGAATTGTTATTTAACGATTCCAGACGAAATCATAGACATTGTCTGGCGTTTAAACAGACAAATGCATGTATTTTAAAAACTGTTTCGACAATTTACTGTTACAAAATATAGTATGGCTTCTTTAATACGCAAAATGCACGATTACACTAACTGCTACCCGTATTAAGCTATCTGTCGGTAGAGATAACTAATACCCCAAAATTAAATATTTACATTACAGGTATATATACCTACTGCTATAACAAACCGATGGTCCTGGTCCCTTGCAGTTAGTTATAAGAGTACTTTACTGTACAGATAATTAGTATCAAGGAAGTAAAATGTTCATGTTACTGTCGATAGTTAAACCGTTTGTTTTGTTAAAAGACACCACTAGAGAACATTGCTTTGTTAATAATCGGATATGGGATGCCAAACATATGGTTATTTTGACACAGTTATAGAGGATGTCCCTTACATTTTTAGCAAGGGATCTTATATATACACCAGCACACAGACAGGATAATACATACCACGGCCTTTGATATACTAGTCGTGGTGCACTGGCTGGAACGTTAAATCTGTCGATAGATACAGGTAACTAATATCAAGAAAGTAAAATAGATACCCACGTTACTGTCGAAAGATACAGGTTACTAATATAAAAAAGTAAGATATTCACGTTACTGTCGATATATACAAGTACCTAATATTAAGAAAGTTAGATACTCACGTAACTCTCAATAGATACATGTAATTAATATCATGAAGGTAATATATTCACGTTACTGTTGATACATACAGGTAACTAATACCGAGAAAGTAAAATACTCACGTTGCTGTCGATAGATACAGGTAACTAATATTAAAACAGTAAAATGTTCACGTTTCACTCCATAAATACAGGTAACTAATATCAACAAATTAAGATACTCACGATACTGTCGATACATACAGATAATTAATATGAAGAAAGTAAGATACTCACGTTACTCTCCATAGATACATGCAACTAATATCAAGAAAGCAAGATACTCACGTTACTGTCGATAGATACAGGTAATTAATATGAAGAAAGTAAGATATTCACGTTACTGTCGATTTATACAGGTAACTAATATCGAGAAAGTAAAACACTCACGTTACTGTCGATAGATACAGGTAACTAATATTAAAAAAGTAAAATATTCACGTTACACTCCATAGATACAGGTAACTAATATCAACAAATTAAGATACTCACGATACTGTCGATAGATACAGGTAACTAATATCAAGAAAGTAAAGTATTCACGTTACTCTCCATAGATACAGGTAACTAATATCAAGAAAGTAAGATACTCACGATACTGTCGATACATACAGATAATTAATATGAAGAAAGTAAGATACTCACGTTACTCTCCATAGATACAGGTAACTAATATCAAGAAAGTAAGATACTCACGTTACTGTCGATAGATACAGGTAATTAATATGAAGAAAGTAAGATATTCACGTTACTGTCGAATTATACAGGTAACTAATATCGAGAAAGTAAAATACTCACGTTACTGTCGATAGATACAGGCAACTAATATTAAAAAAGTAAAATATTCACGTTACACTCCATAGATACAGGTAACTAATATCAAGAAAGTAAAATACTCACGCTACTGTCGATATATACAGGTAACTAATATCAAGAAAGTAAGATACTCACGTTACTCTCCATAGATACAGGTAACTAATATCAAAAAAAGTAAAATACCCACGTTACTGTCGATGTATACAGGTAACTAATATCAAGAAAGTAGGATACTCACGTTACTCTCCATAGATACAGGTAACTAATATAAAAAGTAAGATATTCACGTTACTGTCTATAGATACAGGTAACTAATATCAAGAAAGTAAAATACTCACGTTTCTCTCCATAGATACAGGTAACTAATATAAAAAATACGATATTCATGTTACTGTCGATATATACAGGTAACTAATACCAAGGAAGTAAGATACTTATGTTACTGTCGATATATACAGGTAACTAATATCAAGAAAGTAAAATACTCACGTTACTCTCCATAGATACAGGTTACTAATATAAAAAAGTAAAATATTCACGTTACTGTCGATATATACAGGTAACTAATATCAAGAAAATAAGATACTCACGTTACTGTTGATAGATATAGGTAACTAATATCAAGAAAGTAAGATACTCACGTTACTCTCCATAGATAGAGGTAACTAATATAAAAAGTAAGATATTCACGTTACTGTCAATATATACAGGTAACTAATATCAAGAAAGTAAGATATTCACGTTACTGTCGATAGATACAGGTAACTAATATCAAAAAGTAAGATACTCACGTTAATGTCGATATATACAGGTAAGTAATATCAAGAAAATAAGATTCTCACGTTACTGTCGATAGATACAGGTAACTAATATCAAGAAAGTAAGATACTCACGTTACTCTCCATAGATAGAGGTAACTAATATAAAAAGTAAAATATTCACGTTACTGTCAATATATACAGGTAACTAATATCAAGAAAGTAAGATATTCACGTTACTGTCGATAGATACAGGTAACTAATATCAAAAAATAAGATACTCACGTTAATGTCGATAGATACAGGTAACTAATATCAAGAAAGTAAGATACTCACTTTACTCTCCATAGATACAGGTAACTAATTTAAACAGTAAGATATTCACGTTACTGTCAATATATACAGGTAACTAATATAAAAAAGTAAGATACTCACGTACTGTCGATAGATACAGGTAACTAATATGAAAAGTAAGATGTTCATGTTACTGTCGATATATACAGGTAACTAATATCAAGAAAGTAAGATACTCACGTTACTCTCCATTGATACAGCTAACTAATATAAAAAGTAAGATATTCACGTTACTATCAATATATACAGGTAACTAATACCAATAAAGTAACATATTCACGTTACTGCCGATATAAACAGGTAACTGATATAAAAAGTAAGATATTTACGTTGCTGACGATATATACAGATAATCAATGACAAGAAATGAAAGTCCTTGTTATAGAAGTATTGGTTAGTTAGACATTGAAAACAATAACTGATTAAACTGTTTATTTTCCTTTATACGAATATTTGCCATGCCCTTTAACCCTTTCACTACTAAGTTTGTTTAATGTACTATCCATTCTATTAATCAAAAATAGTTTACAGACTTAAAAGGGTTAAGATGAGTTTTGGTCTGCTGCTGCTGAGTTAAAAGATGCATTCTCAAAGTTCGTAATGACATCTTCCCGCCAAAATTATTTGTGGTCTTTTGCTTCAAATGTAAGCAATATACCTTCAAATAAAACCCCATACAAAATTATATCAAAATAATTTATTTTACAAGTAAAACCAATTTTTTTAATGATCAACCGACGGGGCGAGACGTAGCTCAGTGGCAAAACGTTCGCCTCATGCGTGATCGGTCTGAGTTCGATCTCCGTCGGTGGGCCCATCTAAACTATTTCTCGTTCCAGCCAGTACACCACGACTGGTATATCAAAAACCGGGGCACGTATGTGCTTTTCTGTCTGTGAGATAGTACATACAAAACATCCCTTGCCACCAATGAAAGTTTTTTTTACAGGTTTCCCTTCTAAGACTATATGTCAGAATTACCAAATGTTTGAAATTCAATAGCCGAAGATTAATAAATCGATAATAATGTCGTTAAACAAAACAAACTTTAACCTTAAAAGAGTGACGGAATTTGACGCGTTCAACTTAGGCAAACGCTCAGTATCGTTAAGCCTGGCGGTGGCTACCGATAAATTTGCTGTCTTGGTGCAACTCATCTGTCTTTGACGAACTATCCAATGAACTTGTGTGGTCGTACTGAACGCGACTCCGTTTACAAGGCGTTACAATTTCGATATCTCTCAATTATTGATGTAAACATTATGCGTAGGGACTCGAATCGATTGATTTGTAGTTATTTATTACAAATAAATGAAAACAAAATAGTTAAATTTGGCAATTGTATTTCCAATGCCATACCTTTAAGATGAAAGTTTTGCTATTTCAAGGATGTTTATATTTACTATTCAGTTGAGCTATGTGGATAAATTTTGATGCACTGGAATATTTTCACAATTTATTTGATTGTTAGACCGCCAGCCGTCCGAATTTGTTTTTTAAGACTCTAATGCAGTTTTGACAGCGCAAAACCCATCTCTTTGCGTGGAGTTTAACCCCATTGACGCACTAATTATCTCCGCATTCATTGCATGTGTAAGTGATTATTGCCCGTGTTCTGTTGGGTAAATGCAAGCAGTTCGTCCAGACACATTTCGCATATAATTCAAAGTGACATGTATTTCTGACATAGTTCTTCGTGGAGCTGGGAGAGCAATTCGGCGCAAGTAGGGGCCTTAATTTGGCCTGTCTCCAGAAAATATGTAACCAATCCATCAAGCAGTCATTTCATTTGCGAAAAATATACCGTTTCCTGGGTGCCCTATGCCGCCGTTTGTTTTTTGTTGTTTCTTTTTCAAAAGAAAGAAAAAAAGAAAAAGAAAAAAAAAAAGAACAAAGAAGAAGAAAGAAGAAGAAGAAAAAAGAAAGAAAAACAACAACCACCCCCTCCAAAAAAACCCCACAAAACAAAAACCAACTAATAACACGACCACACATTTATAGTGATCTTCCTTCACTACCAGTATCACAATGCTATAATCTTCAAGGCAACTAATAATAAAATTTATATATATCTAAGTTCCAAAGCAGAAGCAGCATTCTATATTTATTTTTCTGTTTGAACTTTCTGTTTAAAACTTCACTGTATATCCAAGTTAGTTCGTTTATGTGTACACACACACCTAAATGTCACTGGAGAATTGGCGTATTAATATTATCTTATCGACGAATCTCCACTGATATACCTCCGCGGTCGTAATGCGGCTGTCGTCTGATTCAAAACAGTTGCTACATGTAAAAGTTGAGAGCCGCATACAGGACGTATCACTTCTGAGAATAGAACGGCATTTTGTCAAGATTAAAGCTAATTTATGAGGCTAGACAAACATTTTTGTAGATTTTGATAGTGTTTAAACTGCCACACCGAACTGCATTTGGGTGCTTTGCCTTATCACACCCCACGACGGGTAGTGTCTTTCTCCGCACGAGGTTGTTAGCGATATCGCTAAGATTGCGGTGCCCACCTTTTTGCTTGATTTACGAGTAGAAATCAAGCTAATTTATCAAAAACTTCCCCCAACTTAACTGTTTTTGGCGACAAGTAACATAATTCAACATAGGTGCCTGGTGCTAACTGCTCATATAGACTTCTCGTTAGTTTATTGAACATATTTTTTTGACTAATAAACCGCTGGCTTTCGAAATGTGTGAGGCGCCTAGTCTGTTATGACATATATTATAAAGACGAGCGACTAGAGTTATTTAATGCCGACACGGATAACACAAATTACTCTTTACGTCACCCGTATAGCCAGATTCCTCCACGTTTATGTCCCGGAAGCGTGTATACTCATCCACCTTTCTGAACAACGGCAATTAAATTCACGACGTACTCTAACGCATATCCGCTGCCATTAAAAATATAAACTAATTAATTTCATTCGTGTTTTGGACGTACGTAGAGGATTAATAGCAACATTAAATTTAAGTGATTAGTTAATACTCATAACTATGTATCATATAAATATCTGATGTCAGTTAATATTGATCATTTTGTGTATTTCAATAAATAAAACGAGCAACAAAATTGAAATAAAGTTAAAAGTTAAAGTTCGTTTTGTTTAACGACACCGTTAAAGAACATTGATTTATGTATAAACGGCTACTGGATGCTAAACTTTTTATATTTGTGCCATATACATGTTGAAAACCGCTATTTATTTTTTCTGTCTGTGGGATGTTGCATATAAAAGTCCCCTTACTACTAATAGAAAAAAAATGTAGCTGGTTTCCTCGCTAAGACTATATATACAAATTACCAAACGTTTGACATCCAATAGCTGATGCTTAGTAAATAAATGTGGTCTAGTGGTGTCGTTAAACAAAAACGAACTTTATTTATAACAGCCTCTTGTATAACTTAAAGTACAAAATGTGCAGTTCTTGTTTGTGCTGATTTCTGTGATAAACGCTTGGATTCCCAAGATAAGGACAGTCCATATTATCGAGAGGTTTGTTCTCTGAGGTATCGACGGTGATTACCGATTATAGCATGGTTGATTGAGACGTATTGCTTTTGAAAACCAAATGGATTATATTCTTGCAATTTAAAATATGAATATTCAAGAAAGAAAAACCCACCCAAAAACTACTTTTTGAGTTTGGTTATCTGATAGCATGTTTGTTTGACATGAAACACGGTATAATACTCTTTACATGCTTACAGAAATTACCAGCTGAGGAAAACATGTAGTTTTGTTGTGAAGACCAAGACCAAAAAAGAAAAAAAGAAGAAGAAGAAAAACAGAAAAGAATAAATTTGTTCTAGAACTGTAGAAGCGTGATACCTCCATCTTTTGTGGTCGTACTGAGCCACTTCCTGGTCATCTACTACTGTCCAACCGAAATATAAAAACACATGAAGGAACTGCACATCGTTTTGTTTAACGGCATTACTATTAAAGGAACATTGATTTATTAATCGCCGATTATTGGATGTCAAACATTTGGTAATTATGCAACGTAGTTTTTACAGGAAAAGAGAGAGGTCATTTCATATGCACTTTCCCACAGACAGGACAGCACTTCTTCTGATGCACGTTTTTCAGTCAGTTGAAATTTAATTCTTTTTGAATTTCATTTCTGGAACTTTTGTTCAGAAGTTTGACATTTGATGCTTAAAATGAGGAAGGGGATTACATTTTTGTTTTTTTAAAGTTTGAAATTCAGTGATCACTTATCGCCAAATGAAGAGAAAAACACTCATGGGATATGGATACTTGTTCATCGATTGTGATAATTTATGGAAATACATGCATTTGTAAAAGATACACATACGCTTGCGTCATGTGCGCGTCATCTTTAACACGACAGGTTACAAACTCGTATCTCGTCAGATGACATATCTAAGCAACCGTATTTGACAGTTATTTGTTAATCATTTAAAAAAACAACCCGAGGTCTTTATTATCAGCGCTCACATCAATTGTCTCCGTCGAATAAAATAAAAATGTTTTACAAGCATTTCAGATATCCAGTTTGTAGTGGAAGGGTAGTAGCTTTTGAAGTAAACATCTCTAAACCTCAGAATAAAATAATTGGAAAACACCTGCAATACATATTTAAATTTAACACTAATAAATGTTATACTTCATCAAACACATACATACAATATATATACCAAGAACCCGATAGGCTTAAGAAATTTACTCGCCCCTTCCTATGTCATTATTGTTGTTGTTACTAAGAAATTTTTTTAGTGGGGTTGGGTCGAAATATTAATGCAATACATTTCGGTAACGTTGATTTCTTAACAAGATTTCTCCCTAAATCCGCGCTAGTTTATTTTATAATGAAGTTAAAGTTTGTTTTTTAACGACAACACTAGAACACATTGATTAATTAATCATCGGCTATTGAAAGTCAAACATTTGGTAATTCCGACACGTAGTTATCAGAGGAAACTTGCTACATTTTATTAATTTAGCAGTAACCAAACCCTGAGTGAGTGCTCCGCAAGGCTCCATGGGTAGGTGTAAACCACTTGCACCGACCAGTGATCCATAACTGGTTCAACAAAGGCCATGGTTTGTGCTATCCTGCCTGTGGGAAGCGCAGATAAAAGATCCCTTGCTGTTAATCGACATAAGAGTAGCCCATGAAGTGGCGACAGCGGGTTTCCTCTCAAAATATGTGTGGTCCTTAACCATAATATGTCTGACACCATATAACAGTAAAAAAAATGTGTTGAGTGCGTCGTTAAATAAAACATTTCTTTCTTTCTTTCATTTAGCAGTAAAGGATATTTTATACGCATTTTCCCAGACAGTAAAGCACATACCACAGCCTTTGACCAGTGGTAGTGCACTGGTTGAAACGAAAATAACCCATTCAGTTGAATGAATCCACTGAGGTGATTCGATCCTGAGACGCAATCACCTCAAGTGAGCACTTAACCAACCGAGCTAAATCCCGCCCATATTTTATAATAAATGACAGTTTTGTCAGTTTGTCTAAAAATAAATAAAAACAATATAAGATACCATCTGTCAGTCTTTAAAAATACATCTATAAACAAATGTGTAGATATATTTGTGCATGACACAAGCCGACAAAAAGAGTAAAAACCCTAACAAGAACAACAAATTAAAAAAGGAGAAAAAAATAACGAAAACAAAATCCCAACAAAACAAACCCCAACAAAAAACCCCAACAAACAACAACAAACCTCCCCCAAAACGTACGCCTCCCCCAAAAAAACCCACAACAAAAGCACTTAACAAAAACAAAACAAAAACAACACCAAACAACAATAAATCCCACCAAAACCGAGAACAATGATAGCACTGTATTGTTAAGAGCACTAATTTGAAACCATTGTCCCGCGGTGCGTTACCGGCGTTTTCTCGGTTTGGCGTAAGCAGACGATAATCCTCGGACAGCGGTATGTGTGTACTGGTTTAGAGAGAGACAAATGTAATCCGGGCTGATGGATGGGGCCTGTCTTGAAGAACATGCGACGCAGTTTGTCAGGGCCGCGCTGGTCCACCTGCCTGCGAGCCAGACAATGTAAGATTACTTAGACCAGCTGGGAAGGTGAACATAAGGCACCCCGAGAAGCATTTGCATATTTGTTACACTTTTATCCCGATTATACACGGTTTAGCCCTGCCTTTTCGTTTGACTCCAGCCTTTTATCCCTTTACCTCTCTGTCTTGGGTAGGCAGATACCTGTGTTTACCTTGTCGTCACGTACAATGCCACTTACGGTTTTAGCATATTGTCTTCTTGGAGCTCTTTGAACAAAACAGTCATGTTAAGAAATTAGCTGTAGAGAAGAAACAAACCATAACCTCATGGGATACGCCAAAGGAAGAACAGTACAGGATTGTTATAAGGACCTTTCTACAAGCAGGACAGCACATGCCACGGCCTTTCATATATTAGTACGGGTCGGAAATCACTGATGGGGTATATGTGGCTTAGATCTCGAAAAAATGAGGTTGTCCGTGAATTCATTCAACATTGGAGTCGGTATTGGAATACATATCCAGATAACTGCCACCCAAAGCTGGATAACATGGCCATCAAGTCCGGACTGTACACAAGACAGAATCAATATGGCGTTAAAAAGCTGTGACATAACTGCATAATGAATGGAAACATATACAGTCCATCACTTAGGAAGAAAACCAATGATCTTAGATTCTGTTCAATCCAAACATTCCTTACAATGAACATCAGTACGATCCAATGAAATAATTCGTTACTGTCACAATCAAAAAAGTATTATGAATAGCGTTTTACGGCAGTCGACTATTCTTATTTTATTCCGTAAATATGGATTTTAACAAATTCAAAAGGCTTAAAATATAAGTTTGTTTAATGATGTCATTACATGACCTTGTTGTTCAAAGCGCAATATTCTAGCAAATAACTGTCAAATGCTGTAGGATATACATTTCTGTCTGAACATTTCAGAGTGACGTACTGATTAAACATCTGCATTCATATAATACAAATGGAGCGCTGATTAGATCCAACTCCATAAGAAACGATACCTTCAAAGCGGTAACCACAGTTTTAACGTAGTTTTGTATTGTTGTGGTTTTTTTTTTTTTAAATGAAAACAGTGAAACATATAAAATCACATTTAACTGCCAATCTTGTACACATTACTAACGAATATATTTACCTTAGGATATATTAAAACAAATAAAAACTGGCGATTTAAACATATACATATGCTGTAGTCTCGCAAACACATGAGGGACACCGATGGTGAAATTGTTAAATCCAGTTGACCTACAAGTAGAACAACCTTTACTGTCTTCTATATTATTGTATTTTTTTCCCATAGTTGGGTTATTTTTTATTTCAACCAGTACACCACGACTGGTGTATCAAAGGCCATCGTATGCGTTATGGGATGGTGTATATCCAAGATCCCTGGCTACTAATGCGAAAATGTATCGGGTTTCCTATAAAAGACTATATGTCAAAATTACCAAATGTTTTACATCCAATAGCCGATGAATAATAATTCAATGTGCTCAAGCGGTATCGTTAAACAAAATATTATTTTTCAAATACATTTGTTTCAATTACGTTACTAATGCTATATCTTTATTCTGTGTATAATTAGGTTTATTGAGGTGGGTACTTTCCATAGAAATGTTTTTCGGTATATTTGCAGTAACATAATGCTTTTCATAAAGAAGCTTCTAAATAAATATTGTAATTCCGCTGGATGTAATGTTTTTCTTACTTTGTCTGTTTGAAAATACGCAAACATATTACAAACACTTTAAGTAATTATAGTTTTTAGTCAAATTGCCCGCAGCGAACAATTTTCAAGTGCCCTTCACCCCGGGTCCATCTCATTAACTCGAGACAGGTACCATGGCCAGTGATTTATGATTCGACAAACCTAACAACAGACATCTATTCTGAGAGAAACGGATACATCCGCTATAAAATAACCTCGCTTGTTCCCCAGGCAATTAGATCTTGACACATGCAACTATAAAAACAAACTTATTCAAAGTTCGGATATTTCTGTCCTGGGCAAGGGTTGTGGCACAAACGAGAACTCGTGCCCATGATGTACGTGTTTAAACCATGAGTGGGTATGGGCGCGTCAACAGAGTTTGCCTTTCTCCTATTCAGATGCATACAGACCACAAGGGATGTAATCGTGTTCAGTCGGTAGAGCGTTCGCGTGAAGTGCTTAGGTCTTAGGATCGAACCTCAATGGGTAGGTGTAAACCACTTGCACCGACCAGTGATCCATAACTGGTTCAACAAAGCCATGATTTGTGCTATCCTGTCTGTGGGAAGCGCACAGAAAAGATCCCTTGCTGCCAATCGGAAAGAATAGCCCATGAAGTGGCGACAGCGGGTTTCCTCTCAAAGTCTGTATGGTCCTTAACCATATGTCTGACGCCATATAACCGTAAATAAAATGTGTTGAGTGCGTCGTTAAATAAAACATTTCTTTCTTTCTTTCTCTTAATTTTAACCACCTTCCCGTCCCAGCCAATGTTCCACGACTGGTATATAAAAAAACTGGTATGTGCTGTCGGGTCATTTGTATATTATATTAAACAAATGATGCTAATGTAAAAATAAATGTTATTTTTTTCTCAGACTATATATAATAGAAATACCAAATGTTTGACATCCACGCCTATGATTCATAAATCAACGTGCTTTGGTGATGTCGTCAAACAAAATTAACTTTTAACTTGAATGAAACACGATGACGTAGTTAACACGTCATTGGGACAGGTCTGTATCCCGTTATGGAGTGGCGGCAGCGAGTTGCCGAAAAATAAATATATATTAAGCGTTTTATACATAAAACAGTTTCCCCTTCTAGAAGCTTGAGAAGTAACAGCCATGACGCTTTTCCCTTAATAACCACTAGCCAGTAATTCCTGTCCTAGACAAACAGACAGCCCAAACACCTGATGTGTGTGCCCAGGACAGTTGTGTTTGAACCTGAGTGAATATACGCTCTATTCGAATAAAAATAAGAAGATTATTAAGCAGGATTCGGACCTACTGGATCGGTTCGCATGACATATGAAAGACCATAGTCTTAACCTCATTATTGCAAGACTGTTAGTGCCCAATCCGCCGTAGTCAAGAATGGGTCCGTGAGTGGCAGTCTTCTTTTGAGCGGTGCCGATGTATTGTCCAGTACAGGATTTTCTCTGGACTGACTGTCATCCTATGGTCGAGTCACTAAACCGAGATTCACGGAATCAACCACTGTGTTGCAAAATACCCATTGGACTGTGCTTTGTACAAAGATAAGGTGTTGATCACGGATAATGGTTTTGTCGTTCAGATTGTATTACATTCGCTTTGAAAGCAATGCTACAGTTTTGTAGCAACAGTCGACAATTAAAATGAAATTTTTAAAATGTCTCCTGTTACAGTTGGTAACTCTACGAAGCAACAACTTATAATACGCCGAACAACAAAAGAAAGAAAATATTAGTTTTCTTTAATTTAGTTAGTTATTCCGTTTGAATCTTATTAATTTTGTTTTAAAAAATATCAACATTAAACGCCCATTTTGTTTTGTTTTAAGTTAAATGTATTTTACTGCTTTTAAAAAACAAATAGATTTAGACACACATTTTACAACTTTTATTTTGGATACATTATATATTAAAATATTCTCGTTTCTGTTGTTGATCAGTATATATACTGAACAACAGAAGTAACGCGAATATTAATTTAGGTTTTAAAATGTATTTAAAGTTATTCAGTTTAAATCCCAGTAGGTTTTGTGGCTATTACAATTATATATATATTTTTAAACATGTTAGTACCATTTTTGCCAATCTATTTACATAATTAATTTTATCATGAAATTGAATTAATTGTTTTATATATTCGCGTTTCTTTTGTGTTTTAGTATATAAAAACAGAACAGTGAATATTGGCAGGATTCGAACCTACAACACAGATTTATATGATATTTGATTATCAGCAAACGTTCAATTCGAAAGCAAAGAAAAAAAAATTGTTTTGAGGAATTTTTCTTTTTATTAACTGATCAACATGTTTTCGTTTGTGAAAGGCAGACAGCATCTATAAACTATTAGCATAAAGCCATTAACATTCTAGGTTAAAAAACAGAGTTCTATACACAAACAGAATTTCTATAAGCTTCTGCAACACTAAGATGCAGTAATGCACATGATGACAACTAATGGGTGCTGTATGGAGATTTGTCAATAGGTTAACGCTTTAAGAACCTCGCATAGTGAAAGAAAAACATCATGGCCATCTTCTGGGCAGCGTTAGGAAGCTTGTATCATAAATAACATGATCTTACAGCAAAATGTGTTTCTCGGACTAGCTAATAAGCCTGCACTGTTTTGCCCCAAAGGATCTGTAATTCCAGCCATTTGTTACCACGGTGACACAGAATACTTGACTCCGGTAGTCACATCGCCCACTTTCACCGACCACCAGTCTTTGTCCTCGCCCTGCGTGGACATATTTGTTGCCAGACAAGAACCACCAGCCAGAAACCCATTTGTGTAGTTGTCAGGACACGGAGAAAGCAAATTTTCATTTACTCTCTATGCAACTTTCGTTATCGGTTACCAGGCTCTAGGTTAGACATGGCAATGTTTGCTAACGTATTGGCGCGTGTGAAAACTTAACCATAGTCCAACGGGTAACACAAGCAATAACGACCATGTTCCTGGGTGGTTTCAATCAACACAAACGGGGAAACGAATCGAGATTTAATACATTTTCTTCTGAGTAATATTCAGTCTAATCAATGAATAAAATATTTCCGTGTAATTAGTGGTTCGGTCAGCGGCTAAACGCGGTATGGCAATGTTTCAAAGCCTTGTACCATCGCGTGAAACGTTACTCCCAGTGACCACTGGGCATAAAGCCAAAGCGAAATGACTGCACAAACACGCCAAAATTCCCAGACCACGGTTCCTGAATACGTGAACTGTGCCCACAAGTCTTGGTCCGTAATATTCGTTATTTGACCTGTCACCGCTTTCTAATAACATTACCATCCGGGCTGACTTGATTGAAAAAAGGCAGCAGCGATATTGGAATTTGCCCAGCAATATTTGATTCACAGAATGAAAGTGTTGTTCCTTTTTTATTATTTATTAATACAATGACATATACATCCCATCGCTACATTTTTGATTTGCCTATCGTTGTCCAGTTTTACATGAATTATATCTTTAAGTTGATTTTAAAATAATAATATTCAGTATATGTATACTGTTCTTTATCAGTATCAATATCAATATCAATATCAATAATAATAATAATAATAATAATAATAATAATAATAATAATAATAATAATAATAATACAATAACAACAACAACAACAACAACAACAACAGCAGTAGCAGCGGCAGCAACAACAACAAATAATGGTAATAGAATGTAGCTATTCTATATTAATAATAATAGATTAAAATCATGTTTCCATTAGCAGCAAGGACAATTTTATATGCACTTCCCACAGACAGGAGAGTATATATCACAGCCTTTGATACACCAGTTGTGAAGAGTTATAAGCTAAACTGTATGTAATTGATTATATTGCTGTGTTTCAATTCTATACAGAATGTATGTATGTATGTATGTATGTATGTATGTATGTATGTATGTATGTATGTATGTATGTATGTATGTCTGGCGAGCATAATACATTATTTTTATTCCTAATATATGATATTGACCATACCGAAATACACGAGGGTAATAACCTCTTTATCATATAAGCTCAAGCTTAATAAGCTTAATAACAACGTGTTTTTGTAAACTGTACACGCAACGTAAAACTTAAAATTAAAACACAGTGTGAAGAACTGTGCACAAAAATACAAATATCATAGATAGGTAATATTCAAATTTATAATAAATAGAGGTTATTACCCTCGTGTATTTCGGTATCATCAATATCATATATTAGGAATAAAAAATGTATTATGCGAGCCTCTGGCGAGCATAATACATTATTTTTATTCCTAATATATGATATTGACGATACCGAAATACACGAGGGTAATACCGTATACGCAAAAATGTTCGCGAATAAAATATACTGCGAAAATCACGAATATGTTGATAGAAACGCAAATTTAATTACGCGCGAATTTATTTCTGATTTGGTATAATTTTCATGCATACAAAAGATTTTCTGTATCACATGTGCGTGTTCCATCGATAACATGTCTTATCAGACATACATATAACACTGACGTCTCGCCGACAGCATGGTAACATGTCCAAGTGTGTGTGAAATCACTGAAAAGAGTTTGCCAAATGAAATATGTATAATTTTGATTTTATTATCAGGGGACACAGTCGCAAAAATAATTCCTCTTGAAAATGTACAATGGAAGCCCTATCGCAAAGTATTTTAGCCGCGAAAATATTTGCGTATACGGTAATCTCTTTATCATATAATCTCAAGCTTTATATAACATGTTTTTGTAAACTGTACATGCAACTTTAATTCCAGTCAGCCATTACTAAATATTCAAATGACGTAAGAATATGTGGCGCGTTGTATGGAAATGATGTCAAACTCGAATGACGTCATTTTGGATGTCCTTACATCAAAACAAATTAGGGCCTAACGTTTTTTGTTTTCTGAATGCTGGGCAGCTTTCAGTATCAAATTGCCATTGAAATGTTTTTATTTAAGGAATATGAATGCATACGTCAATTATGAGTGTCACCAAAGTATGTTTGCTGAAATGTCAATAAACCTAGTGCAATTTGCAAAGTTATCAAATTCTTAAAGTATGTGATCAAGCAAAATATCACATACTTTGATTGCGCTGAAAATGTAAGATATTATATGATAAAAGCCAGCATCACATAGAAGTTCTGGATGAAATCGAAAGGATTCCATCACGTTAAATTTCATTGTGCAGATATATCTTTTCTAGTTTCCTCGAGATGAGTACACTCACCAAACTGTGGTGTACCATCAAGAGCAACAAATACAAATGATAGATCAACCTATGTTTGTTCTTGATATCAGTTTGATATCATATATGAAACAAGATATTTTTAACCACATGGGTAATACTAGATATATGTAATACCTTCACTGTGTGTGTCAGTTGCAATGAACACTTTGGTCAAGGAGTATTTTTTTAACAGTTGGGTAATATTCTTCGCTGCCTGTTTCATGGTTGGAACATCCTTCTTGCGAGAATGAGCGAAGTCAGCCCTCCGTAAATGTACACCTATGTACGGTCCACCTTTAGCATCACCATGATTTCTCTGAAAAAAAGAGTAATTAAAGTAATTTATTCTGCAGCCACCGTTTCAACTGACAGAATCAGCCCTCGTTATCAGTGGCGGCAATCGGCAATGCCGTCGCAAAATTGATTTGCGGCAGCAATTCAGTGCCGTCGCAAATCTGATAGTGCGGAAAACTCTGTAGGCATTTTTCTCTGAACTCGGTCCAATTACAGGTCCTAGAAAAAAACACATTTATAATCGAGTGTTACAAAAGTTAAGTTTTAGCATATTATTACTACAGTGGATCATATATGAATAATTTTGAAAGAGAGCGGGCAGCATAGCCCAGTGGTACAGTGCCCGCCTGATGTGCGGTCGGTCTAGGATCGGTACCCGTCAGCTAACCACTGGGGTTTTTTCTCGACATAACCATATGTCCGACACCGATATAACCGTCATTATAATGTGTTGAGTGCGTCGTTAAACAAAAAAATAAATTAAAAAAATTGAAAGAATTAATCATTTCTTTACAATTGCCTCCGTAGTGCCATGGCAAAATTGATTTGCGGCGGCACTTAATTGCCGTAGCAAACTTGTCCGAATTTCAAGGGCTGCAGAATATGATGACAAAGTAAATTCATATCCTGTTACTAGCAAGATATAACTTTTGAAGGAAGGAAATGGTTTATATAGCAACACACTCAACAAATTTTATTTACAGTTATATGGCGTCAGACATATGATTAAGGACCACACAGATATTGAAAGAGGAAACCCGCTGTCGTCACTTCATGGGCTACTCTTTTTGAGGGATCTTTTAGTTGCACTTCCCACAGACAGAATAGCACATGCCATAGTCGCTGATTTTTTTTATTGAATTTTTTTTTTTTAACGACGCACTCAACACATTATAAGGACGGTTATATTGGTGTCGGACATATGGTTATGTCGAGAAAAACCCCAGTGGTTAGCTGACGGGGATCGATCCTAGACCGACCACACATCAGGCAGGCACTGTACCACTGGGCTATCAATGTGCTCTAGTGGTGTTGTTAAACAAAACAAACTGAACTTTATCCTTGGAGTGGACATGTTGCGGGTTTCCTCTCTCTAACACTATATGTCAAAATTATCTAATGTTTGACATCCAGCAGTGTTGGTTTTTTTTTTTAACGACGCACTCAACACATTATAATGGCGGTTATATCGGCGCCGGACATATGGTTATGTCAAGAAAAAAACCCAGTGGTTAGCTGACGGGGATCGATCCTAGACCGACCGCGCATCAGGCGGGCACTGTACCACTGGGCTATGCTGCCCGCTTCCAACAGTCGATGATTAATAAATCAATGTGCTCTAGTGGTGTTGTTAAACATAAAACATAACTGTTTTTTCACCTTCATCTTTGTCCAGTCTTCTTCGAGAATTGTGTTATCCGACTCGTCCGTCGAGTTCAGGAATTCTTTTCTAAATTCGTCTCCCAAATCTCTTAGATGTTTGGCAAAGACCATGCTCCGTCGTGCCTGTAATAGAATGAAAACACAAACTGAACAAAATGGTAAAGCCAGTGTCTGCGCTTAACTTTGTTTTTGAGTTGCCTTCTAGGCAAGTGGTGACAGCATTTTCACTTGCCCAGTTAATATTTTCACTTGCCCGAATAATATTTTCTAAACAAAATAACAACAATATTGCAACAGATTATAAGAAACAACACGAGGTTTTGTTTTAAACCGGTCGCCAGGCGGGCAACCTTACTGTGGGTTTTCAGTCGCCTGTCGTCCTTTTCAGTCGCCAGGGGCGATCGGGCGACCGTTAAGTTTCGAATCCTGTAAAGCAGGCCTATAGTATGCTCATCAAAACTAATGAGGTGACAGTATTTGAGGCTGGTAGGTACTGGGTTCATATCCCACCTGAGGCAATGGAGTATTTTTCATGCCAGTACCAGCTCCAACCCAGAGTAAGTGCACCGCTAGGCTAAATAGATAGGTAAAAAGCCACATACACTGAACTTGACCCACTTAATTCATGGGTGTGATTACAGGTGTGTCTCGCAAGTGTATGACCCTTCATGGGGAATGACTACCTGGCATACACTGCTTGCTTTCTGTGTAGTAGTGCAGGGTTCGAACTTAACGGTCGCCCGATCGCCACTGGTGACTGAAAACGACAACGGGTGACTGAAAACCCACGGTACGGTACCAATTTTTTTGTCTTCTTTCTCTTATAATCTGTTTGCAATATTGGTGTTTTTTTTAGGAAATATCATTTGGGCAAGTAAAAATAGTCCCAGGCAAGTGAAAGTGCTGTCACCACTTGCCCGGATGGCAACTATAAAAAGAAAAGTTAAGCGCAGGCTTGGGTGATACTGAGATAGCTCAACTGACAGTAAGCATGGAGCACGGACCTGTCAAGTAGTCCCATACCAAAATGGAAATTCTGCTGCTTCACCATTCATCTCAGCATCATCCATGCTTGTAATGTTTAGGTTTTTCTTTCTTTTCTTTAAATGTTTATTGTCTCTGTGTTAAATGTTTGTGGTACAGTGAAACCCCTCCAAACCGGACGTTTTCCGCAGTCCCGTGATTTACACATCTTTTAATACTATATTTTACCCCTCTAAACCGGAATACCCTCTAAACTGAACACCGGACAAACAATTCGGTCCCAATGTGTCAACTTAGTGTAAATCCTACCCCTGAAAACTGGACGATCAAACCGATACCAATCAATATGGCGCTCACCTGTCTGTGAACACTGATGGGTAGTGCAATATGCGCATGCTCGAGATCGCTGTTATCAGTGTAATCATCGCTGCATACGCACAGTACAGGTACCGCTCAGCAGGCAAGATTAGCAACTTGACAATAAACAATTAAAAGGACTGATCGCAAGCTTTGGTATGGAGTTAACTACAGTAAACACATTGACTGGGTTGTAATTATGGTTAACATTAGCAGAGTTCAGGTTTGGGTTAGAAGTCTTAGAGAAGGCCAGTGAATTGCCAAGGAACTTGCAGTTGCAGATTTCAAAGGCTCGAATGACTGGCTGTATTTTTAATTCAATATTACTCCCATAGATATTTTTATTTTTCTAAATGCTCATAAATGCACAATTTTTTTAACATATTCTTGTTGTTCTTGTTTTAAAACACTTTAACACTGTCCCTATTTTATGGAGAACGGAAGGTATTTCCGTCCAGGCAGACCCCTGAAAACCGGACACCTCTGAAAACCGGACATTTTACTTGGACCCATGGATGTCCGGTATTGAGGGGTTTCACTGTATTTAAACAAATAATAATAATAAAATTAAAATTAAAATTAAATTAGGGGACACGTATATTGAAGTATCAAATATTTGAATGTCTAAGGGAAGATTCGCGTTTGCTAACTGTTAACCTCATTAAATAAAGTATTAATTTTATTATCATTATTAGCTTTATTATTTGTAGTAGTAGTAGTAGCAGCAGTAGTAGCAGTAGAAGTTAAGTGATAGAAATAAACCAAATGTGTCACTAGTCCACCAGACAAATACATCTAGAAATCTATTTGTCCACCAATATTTTCACTTGTCCACTGCCTAATAAATGTCCAAGCTTAAAGAGACATTCCTGAGTTTGCTACATTGTAAGATGTTTCCGACTAATAAAATATTTCTACGATTAAACTTACACATTAAATATATTTTCTTGTTTAGAATATCAGTATCTGTATATTCAATATGTTTTTGGTCTTCTTAATATTTGTAAGAAGCCCAAACTGGATTTTGTTTATAAAATAATTTTTACGTACGAAAATATATATTTTAGAAAAATAAAATGAAATTTAACCTAGAACGATCAGAAACGCATTTAATATATAGTCATTGATATATTATGCAGAAAAAATATACTTAATATGTAATTACAATCGTTAAAAGGGCTCTGTTAGTTGGTAACACCTTAAAAGTTGCAGCAAACTCAGGAGTGTCCATTTAACATTGACACCACCACCAAGGCAAGCAAGACGTCTTAAAACTCATTCTTGGTGACAGTGGAGAAGTAACATTGAAAACAGGCCTCCCAACATGCAGTGTTTTAGATCTCACTGATTTGGGCAAATTGGGGTCTTTAGTCTTTTGAGAGAACAGGACAGTTGTATCAGTACTGTCATTAGGTATTTAGATAATGTTGCAAAAAGGTTGTTTTGCCATTGTTGGTCCTATCATGAGTAATTCATACCCATCCCTCCTTTATTTTTTTTTTTACATGCCTGTCATATTTAGGTAGATGTGTGTATGCATCATAAATTCAGATAATAGCTGGCTTTTGTTGCATGTGGCTATGATGGACTATTTATGAAATATTCACACAAAGAACCGGATTTCATTTGTGTATCAAATTACGGGTAGAAAGGAAGCTGCCGGAAAAGGCCTTTGTTCAACCACGAAACTGG
>JAECMU010045873.1:0-14551 GCA_016106625.1 Dracogyra subfuscus | reverse complement strand
GTCAAAGTTAGAGCATATTGATTTAATAATCATCCGACGCCATACAACTGTAAATAAAATGTGTTGAGTGCGTCGTTAAATAAAAGATATCCTATCCTTCCTTCCATCTGCGGTTGGATGTCTAACATTTGGTAATTTTGACATATAATCTTAGAGAGGAATCGGGTGCATTTACAGGGTGAGGGTATTGGAGGTCAAAACCCTTACTTGCCCAAGCTTTAAAAAATTTAAATGTATTTTTTGGGGGTGCATGGCCCCATATAAACTTCGCTGAACAGTCTATAACCCCAACCCCGCTGAAATCCCTGCACACGCTCCTTGGAAACACACTACATTGGGTTTTTTTAAAGCAAGGAATCGTTTATATGTACCATTTCACAGACAGGATATCACATACCATGGTCTTTTATATACCCGCCGATGGGAATCGATCCTAGACTGACAGCGCATTTAAATTAAAAAAACCTGTAATGAATAAAAAATAACATATAGTCTTGAAAAATGTTGAGTAAATCGAACATAGTAACCTCTTCCTCTACCCCAAGAGCGTTATGTAATTAGTAACACCCCCTTACATGTAATACGTATGCCAACAACTGGCCACTGTCAAAATTTCAAGGCAAATCCCCACCCATCGACCCCTGGAAAGGCATTGTACCATACAACTATGGATATAAATATGTTTTGGAGTTATGAGACAACCTCTCAATCAAGACAGTTAAAATTGCGAAAGCTCACGTGATCTCTTGTTGGGGAATTTCACACTTGTGATAAACCAATGAAAACTGGCTTTGTTTTTGACCTAGATAAGCCAGCGTAGTGAAACCAATGAGGTGCGCGACGTCATATATGCACCAAACGCAATGGGATTTTCTGTTCAATAACCTTAAATAATAAACATATTCCAGGGAATTCAGCTTAATGCACCAATGATTTTTCTCCATCAGTAAATGACAAAGGTAATATACACTGAAAAACTAATTTAAGCTAGTCGGAATTGGACATAGAAATTGGGTCGGAAATTGATGCCAGCATTTATTTGCAGATTAAAGCATCAAACCCAACTCAGTGGGCTCATTCTGGTTCCAATCAGAGTCCCATCAAAGGACGTGGTATGTACGGTAGTCCTGTCTGTGGGAAAAAAACATACAATAGAACCCTTGCTGCTGATTGGAAAGTTTAACATGTTTCCTCGAAAGTCATAATTACCAAATGATGGACATCCAATAGCCGATATTACTAAATCAATGTGCTTTACTGGTGGTGTTTAACAAAACTTGAACTTTCTACTGTATAAAGACCGTAATGCTGGGGTAGGCTCAAATTCCAACAATAATTGGGATGGTGTTTATTTCTTTTAGTTTTTTAATTATTATTATTATTAAAAACAAACTTAACCACAAGATGATTCTTGGTGAAGAAATGCTTTATCCAAACGACTAACAATAAAAACAAAGAACACTTGTGTTTTACTATTTAATGTACAATATGGTCCTCAATTCAACAACCTGATTACATCCAGACTGTTCAAAAACCTAACAAAAGTCCACAACAAATATAACACAACTTCAATTGACAGGATTTATTAGTGCAGTTAAAAACAGAAAGAAAGAAAAAAAAAAGAGTCTATACCAAACATCTTTACTGAACTACAATGGATGGCAAATATTTATTTTTCAGTGACATTTTCGTTTCATGTTCTAAAAAACCATAAAAAAACATTTCAGCACAGAAACAATCAATAGAATTGTAATAATAATAATGCACCGTTTACAATGAGGTGGTGTTATTCAAGTAACTAGAATTGTGCCACTCATCTGAGATGGGCCATTATAAAGTTTATGTGCCATTGTATTATGATAATTCAAGTAAAAAAAAAAAAAAAAAGTAAAAAGAATGAACTCAAAACTGTACCATATGCTACAGGGAAAGTTGTTTAGATTGGCCCATGAAAGAAAATTGTGGATACAAAATGTTAATTACTATTAACTTTTGATTATAAAGCTATTTGGGAAACACATCCGATGATTTGTCTGTGCCACCCATTAGTCATGCACTGGAACAAGGCCTATAATAGAACTTATGTTTTGTTCATTGAAAACAAATTGAAAAAATGGACAAGCTTCAGTTGGACCAGTTTAACTCAACAGTGAAACAAGAGAAATGAATGTTTTGTTGACATGTATAAATTAATGTACAGTAACATAAAAGATGATGAACTGAAATGAAATCGTTACCCATTATTACAATTCAAAAACAGTCTGTATTAAATTGAGATTTTTGTTTTACTAATCCTCCTCTATTATGATCCATGTCGCTTGATATAAACTTTAATCATGGGCGGTCAATGTCAAGAGCAAATGTTCACTAGCATTTTTCAGCGCTGAATTTTTTTATTATTGTATTTAACATTGTAGATCTGTGTAGCTTAACGAATCGCAACACAATATTGAACAAAAGATTTTAGTAAAATGTTACAACTTTACACAGATCAAACTTGAAAATTTGTTATCTACAGCAATTTAGAATTGTTTGTGTCAGAGACAAAATCCTCAACTAGGGCAATGTTGAGTTTATCTACAGCAATTTTAAACCGTTAACTGTTTAACAAATATAAGAACCAGACTGTATTCCTTCCACTGACAGCAATAATTAGTATCCAGGACAAATAATTACCAACAAATTGACCTACAAAAATTATGACAACTACAGAAAATGTCATCATTAAGTTCGAGCTAGGACTACAACGAATGTGATGATTTTCAAAAATGTATTTGTTCATAAAACACGGCTCTACATTAACCGTCATTATCTCGCCCATGTGCCTCCAGTTTCACTTAAACCATTTAACGTGTGAATACACACAACTGTATCTGTGCTGCATACAATCAATAAATGGAACAGTATTGTTATCATAGGTACTGTATTAACAGAATAATTCATATAAAACTCTGACAACAGAAATTAAAAACTCTGAAATGTTACAGATAAAATTAGAGGTCTTTTCTCATACCCTTGGTGGTGTTCTTCAAACTGGTTTCAAAGTTTGTAGGACACAAAAATGCCCTTAGGAAATTCTACTTATAATACTCCTATAGAATCCTTTTTAACTGGTTTTAATAATTTATTAAACTACTTGTAATAATTTTATACAACTGTTCAAAGCTGAATAGAACCTTTTCATCTGTTACAATACAAAAATGAAATTATCTACTTACAGAACAACTGGGTCAGTTGTAAAACTATACAAATGCTAGCAAACAAATGTACCCAAAGGTTCACTCGAGTCATTCTGTACCCAAAGGTTCACTCGAGTCATTCGATTAAAAACAAGAGGCATGTTCAGGAAGGCAGGCACTCGCTCACTAAACTGGTTTTTGCATGTAAAGTTAAATGAATGTCATGTAACAGAACAAAATGGTACCAGTCAATTTTGGTTCCACTAGCTCTCGCCATCCTGAACACACCACTGATCTTACATTTCATCCGATTCTGATTGATGACCTTCAACCTTTCACCACATAAAGCAACTAATCCAATATACAGATGCATACTGTAATAAATGTATGTTGATGTTAAGTTTTAGGTATACAAACTAAAAATGCAGTAATGTGGACATGGTAGTATACTGAACATCAATAGCTCATAATGATATGAAGTTCTTTAATATTGCGGTTGTGAGTAAAAGATCAAATATTTAATATGATTGTGTTCACACAATGTTAAACACGTGTCAGAATATCAGTGTTTTTTCTTATCTACAATGTCACAACATCACACTCCGTCCTGGTTTTGTTTTGTTTGTAACTTGGCGATGATGCGCTCTAAAATTCTCTTCGCTTCACACATGGGGAAATTTGCCATGTCATAGTACTGTGGAGCAACCTTCACAAGCCTGGAGAAGAAAATTAAAGTAATTTAAAATTCAAACTGCATCAAAAGCAAACCTCAAAATAGTAGGTATTAAACTGTACCAGTTACTCAATCAACTGAACAAAAGTTTTGCAATTTTACATTTAGATCAAATATGGATAATGTTTTTTATTTGTTTTTATTTTTTATGAATACAAAGTTCATCAAATGAGATAAATATTTACTATATATACAAAGTATGAAAAACTAAAAATGATTGTCAATATAAAATCTGAAAATAGTTATATATGCCCATAGCAGTAAGCAAATAGAATTAATATTAATATATAAAAAGAGGACCTTCTTTAAAATCTGAGAACAAACAATTTGTTACCATGTAACTATGTAAATGGAAAAAAAAGAAAAAAAGAAAACGGCAAACAAGCAAATTAAATAAAAATCATTAAACTCATATTACAAACTTATGAACCAAAAAATATGAAAAGTATCTAGTACAGAATACAACATTGACCGACTTTACAATGAACCGATGAACCGAATGAATGAATGAATGTTTAACGACACCCCAGCACGAAAAATACATCGGCTATTGGGTGTCAAACTAAGGTAAAGGAATAACATTAAATTTACAATGAACCGATTCCGATGCTCTTTTTTTTTTACTGTTTCTATCTCAAAGGTTGTAGAAAGGTATGTACCATTCTGGTTTTACATCAATCACTGTGCGTATATAGTTTTTCGTGGTCAGTACAAATTCATTGTAGAGGACCCACTCGGGTTTATGGTCAAGAACGGTGGACGGATGTAGCTGTACCACCTGGTTGTCCTTCACTGTTAAATAGTGACCCGTCCTTTCCAAATGAGCAACCTGCAATGACAAACAAAGCAAAAGGAGTGGAATGCTTAACAAGTTCTCAGCACTTTGTTCCAGTGATGCCCATCAGACATCTAAAATAAGAAGCAGTCTGAGAGTACTGCTAAATACATGTTACCCAACCAGGCCCAACAATGTTTGTATCACCTAAATTCAAGGGACATAACTGTAAAACATTGGGTAAAATTACCATGAAAGTCAATCTTGATCTGTAACTGAACATTATAAATATATACACAAAATTTCAGCTTAAAGGCATATTGTCACAGACCTATTTAATGGTCTAACAAAGTATTACCTGAACAATAATTTGATTTGTCCCTAAATGTACTTTATGCAACCATCTTCATAACCACCATGTACAGTATGGCAATTTAATAATGATATTTTGTAAAAATATTGAATTATGGCAATGGTCCATAATTTAAAAAATAAAACTGCTGAGAGGGTTGACATGGATTTCACTCCATCATAGTTTAGTTAAAATGATGGGATAGCTAGATTGGGTTTCCAACAAGTAATTGTTAGTAATGCAATTTTTATATATTATCAATTTTTAGAGAAATAAGGTCCTTAAATGCCCGACAGTAAGCCTTTAATATCTTGAGGTATTGCTAAACAAAATTTTCATATCTCCTAAGTTCAAGGGCCATAACTGTCAAAAATGGGTAATCACCATGAAAGTTACACTTGATTTAAGCCCAATATTTCCAATCTGGAATTTTTCTTTTTGTATATTCTATGTTCAAGGGCTGTAACTCAATATAAAAAAATTGGTAAATCACCATGAAAGTCAAACTAGATCTGTAGCAGTATATTGTAAAGTTACATACAATGTCTGAAACCTATAGTCCCCTTTGGTTGAATGGGTTTGGGACTAATAATAATAATACATATAATAACTAATAATACAACACTGACAAAGAAAGCAACAAGCTGCCATTGGGTCCATTTAACTTGGCAATGAAAGTCCTGGGTTAATACTTAAGAATTTGTCACCTACAGAAATGTTGAGCTTACCTACAGCACTTCAAACCAACAACATTTTCAATAAATAAACACAAAATTAAAAACCAAAACGTAGTCCAGCTCATGACCTATGGTAATTCATGTAGCAGCTATAGCAATTGCTGTTGGTGCCACCAAAATATATGAGTGCTGAAAGTCTTACAATTTATCACACACCAGGCTGTGTTTTACCGACCACCAACAGGCTCTATACAAAGACAAATATGCCAAAGGTAAATAGGACATGCGATAACTGAGATGTCAGTGAGCAAGTAGGGATAATATTCAAGGCAGAAGAAGACAGCAATGTGTAAATGAAACGACATGTGATCACCTGCATGAAGAAGCCCATAACGAGAGCCTTCCTGATGTTGATGTAATAGTCTCGACTGGTGAACTCCGTGCTCGTCCGGCGCAGGTTGAACCGGTCCATGATTCGCGCCAGCTGCTGGCGGACATTGTCGGCGCTCTTCATCGATCGGTAGTTGATGAAGTTGTCATAGCACCACTGGGTATCTTCCTGGTCTGTCAGTCAAAACAAACATTACACTTATTTTTCAACAATATATTTAAGATGTAATTCAGAATTAATTGATTTTACTTGGCAACCCAGCACTACACACTGTACAGTATGGCAATAAAATAATGTTAAAAATTGAGGGACTGTAATAGCAAATTAAAATTTTAAAAAACTTACACAGCAAAGGAATGGAATCCAACACAATATGTGTAAAAATTCTATCAAACCGGAGTCGTCAAATGAAAGTACAGAAATATTTCCCTGAGTCACTATTTGGTGTCTAACATGGTTATTTTGACACATGGTTGAAAGAAAGCAAGAGACAACCTGCGCCGCCATATTGGTTACTACTACCAAAAAAGCAACAATGGATCTTTTTATATGCACTTTCCCATAGACAGGAATGTACAAACCACTTCTGAAATGGGGCACCCTGAAGTCATAAACTATACTTCTCACCTACATGAGATTTAACAACAATCTACTTCAGATTCAGACTAGAAAACTAATTAAAAAATAATCCACTTCACACTTTATTCACAATAATAAATTTAAAAAAACCCCCAAAAAACCCCTGTAAACTCACTCTGTTTAAAAGCGTGGTACACATTGAGTAGGGTCAGGTGGTCTCCATCGATGTGTGCAAACCTCATCTTGGACTCGTCAGCCGCCTTCTTGGCCTCAGAGGGTCGAACAAAGCACTGCGGGACTAAACAGGGGGTGGGTGGGGGCCAAGGTGGCCCGGCCCAGCGCCATTAGTACTGCTCAAAGCTAAGTCAAGACTAAAAGAAGCCAATGTGTTAAACAGTGCACCCAGGTCTCTAGCTCTAAATAACATACATTATACCCTATACAACACTAAATAATATACATTATACCCTACACAGTACTAAATAACATATATTATACCCTATACAACACTAAATAATATACATTATACCCTACACAGTACTAAGTAACATATATTATACCCTATACAACACTAACATACATGATACCCTACACACAAAAAATCATTAAAAGGGATCATGTTTTAAAAAGGTTTAAAGATCTACAAGCTTAGATATACATGATTAGAATTTCAAAGGATTATTGAACTTTGTAAGAGGAAATATAATATTAACTTGTTTAGTAGAAATATAATTTATTGCAGCAATGGTGGTGTACATGATGTATAGAAAAAAAGAGAAGTACAAATAAGCTTGTAAACTTTAAACCCACGTACAACAAAGTTAATATAGTTCTATGGTAACACAGAGATTGTGTTTGTTGCTTATTTATCACTAACAAGTTTGCAGTGATTGTTCTATTTATGAAATGTATTCAACATGAAGACTAACTATCATATGTAACTGCCAAATAAAATACAGACGAATCATTATCAATAACATATTAACAGTATCACTAGAATTAAAAGATGCAGAAAAATCACTGCAAATAATTGGGTGCACTGTAACAAAGCTTAGGTTTTCCTTGACAAAAAAACATCATGTTAATAATTACTGGAATTAATTCATGAAATATCAAACACATTCAACAGGCAAAATTCTAAAATAAAACAAAGCCAAACCCATCAATAAAGACACAAAAAAGATCTGAAAAAGTAGACCATGGCAATTTAGGGGATACTATCAACTATTCTGATTTGCCAGTTACAACATGTCAGTGTTTTACTGACAAAACTTTCGTTTATTTGGTGCAACATTAGCAAAGCCAACTTTATAAGGAATGGTGTCCCTTATATTGGGTTTGACTTGATGTATCTGTTGCTAAGTACTGATTATCCTCCCCAGCCCCCACAAAGTAACGCCATCATTTGCGGGTACTACCTGAAAGCATGGCTGTAATAGACAGGATCTCATTGGAGCAGTTGAAGTCACATGACGCGATCACCATCTTGGCTAGCTGAGGGTCCAGTGGGAACTCGGCCATCATGGATCCCAACTCTGTGAGTTCTCCGTCATCATCGAGAGCTGCCAGGTAGTTGAGTAACTCAAGTGCTCGCATCAATGTCTCTGGTGCTAAAAACATCAATGGCTTGGTAACACAAATTTCTGATACATTTTATGTTAATGTTCGCAATTCAATTGCAAAAATATTGCAAAATATACCACTAACAAAATAATTTATTGCCAACACATTTCTGCAGTTGGTAACTCAGAAGATTTTTCCAATTTACCTGAAGGATCTGGCTTAATATTCGAGAGTTAAGAGTAGCAAAACATTTATGTTTATAATTTTCCCTTAAAACACATTACTCTCGGGAACTTATCTGCTAACTTGATTAACAACCAAACTCAGTTCTAGTTGCACTTCAACATATTTTATTTTTTTATTTTTTTTAACGACGCACTCAACACATTTTAACTACGGCTATATCGGTGTCGAACATATGGTTATGTCGAGAAAAAACCCCAGTGGTTAGCTGACGGGGATCGATCCTTGACCGACCGCGCATCAGGCGGGCACTGTACCACTGGGCTATGCTGCCCGCTGCAACAACATATTTGATTGATTGATTTTACAGTGCTCGAAGTTAACAACAATGGACATAGCTGAGATCTGAATTGCCATCAGCTGGGGGATTGACCGATGGCAATCTTTTGCCGATGGATAAAAATTATTGTTGTTGATTGAAGGGACAGTTTCTTAACTTCTATATTCTATATTCTTCATGCCCTGTAATAAAAATCAATGAAAATTGCTCTGTGAAATATTGAAATGACATTCATATTCTTTGTATAGACTTCAACATGAAGACGGGTAATCATTCACAATCCCCTCCTGCTCGCCTAACACCATTTCTAGAGATTTTGCTCGGGACAAAGACTGATGTATAACACGGCAGTCACAAAACAACAACAAACCTGGAGGGTCCATAAAGTCAAAGTGGACGAGATCGTCAATGCCCAGTTTTTTCAGCTGTAACACCACAGAGCCAAGATTTGATCGTAGAATCTCAGGGTATGTGTTTTCCTGCATCTCCTGCTTGTACGCTTTCTCCGTGTAGAGACGGAAACACTTGCCAGGCTGGGTTCGACCGGCTCGGCCCGCTCTTTGCTGTGCACTTGCTTTACTGATAGCAGTAACCAACAGCGACTCCACACGAATCCTTGGATTATATACCTAGGAAGGTAATAAAAAGGTAAGAGGACAATAAGAATTAACTTTAAGGTAATCATGTGAAGCACAATTTTAGGACTTGCAGTTAAAGACTTTACCGTATTCTTTGCCTATAAGTCATTTTTTTTTTATCCCAAAATTATTTTATGACTTACGGGGTTGACTTATAAGAGAATAAAAATATTTCACCCAAAAATATTACTATTTTGGAGATTATTTTACAAGTTTTATTGTTGCATTATGCCCTGTATTAATACTCAAATATGTTAATTGACAAATTTACTTTTCATAACCTATTTTTGTGGCATTAGACTGATTTTGGTTATGCGAAAAGACGTGCAATCTTACTCACATGCCAAGGCAGCAGTCCACTTAGTTAAAATAACAGCCATCAATAATATTTTGAAATCTGGTCACTGGTATCGTTGTTCAAATAATCCTTAGTCGATAATTAGTTTCATGAATATTACTGAGCTTTCCCTTAAAACAGCTTAGACTGGTCTCAGCAGTTCACCAGAGCAACAGGGACACACATCACTTGGTACAAAAACCAGTGTACTTTCCAGTCAAAACATGTGATTAACTGATGATACTTTCAGTTTTATCAAAGTGATCTGTTGTCAATGTTGATAAATAAAGTTGGTGTCTGTGCACAAAACCATGCTGTACAGTGCCATATGACAACAGTCAAACAGCTTTCACTATCTACGAAGGGAATATATAATTTTAATGTTATGTAGTTTGATTAGAACACTGTGATGTACAAAATGTGAAAACCGAAGTTTGTAAAATAATTTTCTTTTGTTCAAATATCGTACATTATTGTTCTCATGTGCTGAAAATAAGAAATACTTCAATATTTTAAAGTTGTTTTGCATGGGACGACTTACAAATGGATCAAATAAATAAAAAAAAGACATTATCAGGGCTTGAAATTGGGGACTCAACTTATACCCGAGATCGACTTACAGGCGAAGATATACGGTACTACCTACAGCAAACTTAAAAGGTTTTTGTCAGACAGTTCTGAGAATGTCTATATACAGCAATTTTAAAAACATTTGCAACAAAAAACTGATTGGTGACCTAAGGCATTACATATTTCAGCTATGGCAATTGCTGTTAATGCCAGTGTTAAATTTGAGTCCTGCAATTCTATTATTAACTACAAACCTTAGAATTTAACAAAAATAAAGCAATATTTGTATGAATGAAATTAGAGGGTAAAAAGGATTAGTGGTCCAAAAACTACAGTTTAACGACATGTCCTAAAATGAACCACTATTTATCCAAGTTTATTCTTATAAAAGTAGAATGTTTTAAATGCAGTACTGTGAAAGAGTTAGACGTCTGTAAGTTTGTAACAATTTATGGTGCAAATACAAGCCTGACAATTTACAATGAAATATGAAAGCCTGATATATGCAATTGTAGCAAGTGGCAATATTACATTAATACCTTTTGTTTTGCAAATCCTGGATCAATGACGAACACCACACCATCTATTGTGAGTGAGGTCTCAGCAATGTTAGTAGAAACGACAATCTTGCGACCAATGGCTCCACTTGCTTTCCTTGGAGGAGCTGGTTCAAAGATTCTCTGTTGCAGGTTAGGAGGAAGAGTGGAATACAAAGGAATACATTTGACGTCTCCTATTTCCGAACCAAGGTTATCAACCTCACGTGATATACGTTTGCAGGCTTCATCAATTTCCTGAAATTATATTTTTAAACAATATTAAAGTTAAGAAGTAAATAAAATCATATACATAAGATTCATCATTTATGCGCACACAAAAAAAATTATTCTTATTCCACTGACTTTAAGACAGTTTTAATTTTTCTCAATACTGTTAAGTAATTCAGTATTACTTAGCAAATACATAAATAAAAGATCTTTTAAAAATCTAATCATGTATTCCTTTTCAGTGTTTATTACTGGTATAGTACCAGTTTCTCCAAATAATGAATATGGTTACCAAGGTTAGTAGTATATCTATTTTTAGTATTTGTCCTTTCTGTCACCTGCAGCAATTTGTCTCTGCTATTCTTTAGACTACATAAAATTACATCCATAGTGGTCTCACCTCTTGTCCAGTAAGAAACAGCAGAATATCTCCCTCTCCCTCCTCACACATGTGTATCTGAATAACAGTTCTGATGGCAGCTTCCAGGTAATCACGTTCAGGCTCGGGTGTGTAAAAAATCTCCACAGGATGAGTCCGACCTGGTACACTCATCAGGGGGGCTTGATCGAAGTATTGCTGTCGGGGAAGGAGTATTTTTGTTAAGATCAATTTTGTGACAGCAGTTTAAGTACAAATAATAATAATGTAAATGCTGCTATAAACCAAATTTTAACTGATGATAATGGATTCTAAAACAAGAAGACTATGAAATCAATTTGTTTTGCTCATTCACGCTTTTTTTTTATTTCCATATACTTATCTTTTATGACTTCCAGTAGCCAATGTATGTTGCTGTGCTGGGGGTGTCATTATTTCACATACAATTTTTACTTAAACTTGTGACTTTAAGGGGAAAAAAACCTTTTTATTTGCATTTTATTTTTTAAATTATCTTTCTGGGCAAAACAAAATCTTAAAATATTACCTGAAACTTTCCAGCATCAAGAGTAGCACTCATAACGACTATCTTCAGATCTGAACGTTGCTTGGCAACCTCCTTTAAAAGACCCATGAGGATATCTGTTGCCAATGTACGTTCGTGGGCTTCGTCCAACATTATCACACCATATGCCTCAAGCAGGGGGTCGGACATGGCCTCGCGGAGCAACATACCATCAGTCATGTACTTGAGCAACGTCTTGGAGGAGGTGCAGTCCTCAAACCTGATGCTGTAGCCCACCTCTTGTCCCAACATGACGTCCATTTCCTCCGAGACACGCTGTGCGACCGACATGGCTGCCACTCGACGTGGCTGGGTACAGGCCACCCCTCTCTTAGGGTACCGCGCTCTGGTCCATTCTAAACACCACTGGGGAATCTGAAGATTTATAACAAATAAAAACAAATTAACAAAGTATTAGAAAAAAAATGTCTGTACACATCATGTTATAATATTGTTAATTTTTGCTGCCCAAAACAAAATGTTAAAGTTTCAATAAAGTTATTTTGTTTAAGAACACCACTAGATCACACTGCTTTATTAACCGTCAGCTATTTATTAATTTTTGTTATTTTAATTTCGCAAAAACATTTCATGTAATAATTGGTATTTTATTGGAAAATAACCAGTTCAGCATTTTAAAAAATAATTTGACAAAACCTTTGACTCACCCAGAACTAGCTATAAAACGTAAGCATGCAATACAACTTACAAGGTAATAAAAACAATACACACAAAAATCAGTCATATTATTTACTTACAGTGCAACTTTAAACTACCTATAAATAACAAGAATTCAATGAAATTAAGTATCTCAACTACCATACACTTAGTTTAAACAATATTTTTATTCCATTTACTGGTGGGATTGGTCGACAGTCTACATTAGGACCTTTCCCTACATTTTTTTTATTTTATAAACTGACAAGATGACAGACAAAGTACAATTAATAACTAATAATAATAATAAAACATAATAGTAGAGGAATAACATAAAAGTGAGCTACAGAAAGGAAAGCTACATACATAGAATACAGGTAGAGAAATGAAACCGTGCTAATATGGTTCAAAGTGTTTAGTGCTTATAATAGTCATGAATGGATTTTAAAATGTCTATATTTTCATGATTAGTTAAGTGTATATTGCCAAATAATAAAATGTTATAGCTAACATGTAAATATTTCTGCATCTTCCACATGATGCCCACAAACACATTTTGGATTATCCAAGATATGACACTTAAATTTATGATAATTTAGGTTACTGTTACCCATTCTAAGTCGACAGTGAAGTATCTACTGACGTCTTTCACCATAATAAAAGTATGTCATGGAATAGGTTCAGTTACGTTAATTGCATGTTTGAAACTATACACTTGTTCAATGCACTGTGATGACAATCCATAGGTGTAACCATAAACAAAGTTTCACTGATCTAGGACTTTGTGAGAAACGGATCTATATGTAAAATATTAACGCAAACATTTAATGTCAACGTCAAAAAAAAAATATCTCGCCTTTTTCCTTACACAATGGCAAGAGAAATATCTGAGTTACGACTCGTAGAATAACGCAAACTGTATACCTGTGTAGTTTTTCCAGAACCCGTTTCTCCAACCAACACAATGGTCTGATATTTCGTCAACATCTCTGAAAATTTGTCTTTATATTCCCAGACCGGTAGACTCATCCGTTTATTGATAAGCTGATAGTATCTTGGACTGAAGGCCATGCCTGAAAGAAGAGACATCACTAAGATTGGAAACCGTACCAAAGCAACAGAATTTGGTAATTCAATTGTACATAAATTGAGCAAATTGTAAATGAAGTACCATTCTTGACTTCATACTTTAACGTTATTGTAAGCTGATGGGGGTGCAGTTCTAAATGGAAATATTTAACTAGCCCACCAGACCAGAACCAACTACATTTTACTAGCCTGCCAGAATTTCAACCAGTCTATAGAACTATATATTTAGTGTTTTCCCTAGCTTGTTTTAGCATGATGCAGCACCATGTCTCAATAGTCTAGCACCATCTTGCCTCAATCAGCACCATGCTGCCTTGAGATTAAACAGGCCTTTTTCAGTAATTAATTCTAAAATTGCCTTTATAAAACACCAAAACATTTATTATTAATTAATAAAATATGCATTTTATATCTTTGCCAATCATTTATTAAAGCTAGCACATAAAATTACATTAATGTTTAATTTAATTTAATTTTAATTTTTGTTTAATGAAAAACAAGTGCCCCGAAAAAAAGGTGAAAATGCCCCAAAAGTGTTTGGTCTACCATGCCTTGCCTAATTTTTAGGGAAATCACTAAAATTATTAACAATATTATAATAATATGGTGAAAAATATACGTGTAATAATCGGGATGCAGTCGATTCGTCCACGGGACAATTCGTCCACGGGACAATTCGTCCACTGAAAATTCGTCCACTGACGAACTCGAGATGATTCGTCCACTACAAAAAATCAGTTCCGGACGATTCGTCCACTGGGTTTTTATTTCCCCGAT
>JAECMU010045863.1:0-13926 GCA_016106625.1 Dracogyra subfuscus | reverse complement strand
CAATTTCGTTCCGAGCAAAATTACTCGGAACCGTTGTCCAGAAGTGCTAATGGCGGAATCGGTCGACAATGTAAACCTCGACGCTTGCACACGAGGTTTACATTGGTGAACTACCCAGTGGTTAGCTGACGGGGATCGATCCTAGACCGACCGCGCATCAGGCGGGCACTGTACTGGGCTATGGTGCCCGCTCAATAGGAAATGAAAGTAACTGTTTTATTTAACGAAGCACTCAACACATTTTATTTACGGTTATATGGTGTAGGGCCTATGGTAAAGGACCACAGATATTGAGAGGAAACCTGCTGCTGCCACTTCATGGGCTACTCTTTGCAGCAAGGGATCTTTTTATATAGACAGGATAGCACATACCACGACCTTTGATGTACCAGTCGTGGTGCACTGGCTGGAGTGAGAAATAGCTCAATGGTCCCACCGGTGGAGATTGATCCTAAACCGACTGCACATCACATTTTTTGATAAAAGTGTAAGGTTTTTGGCCTTGTATGCGTGCATATTCAACAATATGTAATGCACATTATTGCTTAATTTATCAACATAATTAATAAATAAAATGGTAAAAATTTGTGTGACTGCTGTTTAAACCACTCTCCCGTGAGCAGGTTGTTACGTATATACGATAACATAACGCTGACATCGACACGGTCTTCTGTTCAGTAACTGAGACATACATGTAGGTGAAAGTTTTTGTTACAATACCGTAACTAGTTGTTATGTAATCAGGGGCGGCATAGTGTAAAAAATAGTGGTACGGCTCATGGTTGCAAGACTCGCCTTTCAAATTACTTGTATGGACATTTTCACAGATATAACAAATACCACACACACACAAACACACACACAAAAGTGGTAAAAAAGTGAAGGAGGTAAGGACATCCAAAATGACCTTACTCTAGTTTGACATCATTTTCATTAAAAAAGACACAGTGTCACATATTCTTATGTTATTTGAATATCTAGTAATGGCAAACTGGAATTTAAGTTGCGTATACCGTATACAAACATGTTGAATTAAGCTTGAGCCTCTGTTGAAATATATTACTGGTATGTTATTTCAGTCATTAAAATGACTTTATTAGAGGAAAACATCTTACATTGTTACCAAACTCAGGACAGTCTCTTCAAGAACTATGGCTAACACTGGACAACTGTTGATTTGTTCATGTCATTTGATCTTAAAAAACTAACAAAAATCCTGATGTTTTAAACTACATGTAACTTCTTCTTTGTTGATCTTATTATTTATCTTTCATATTTGTAGAAACAGTTTGACATATGCATATAAGGTTTACCCATTAACAAGACAAAGATGGGTAACACTTCATCGAAAGGAAGAATCATATCGACTGAAAAGACTCCCCAACAGCCACAAGGACCTCCATACCCAGGACCAAGTGCAGAATACTTCTTCCTGAACACGGAGGTGTCAATCTCTGCTCACATTCGTCTGTTTGATAGCAGTAACACCATGATAACCACCGATGTTAACAACTACTATCCACTACTTGCTAGAAAATATGAAGAAGGCTTCAGGCTGTTGACATTTTACCGCATTCCTGATGTGGTGCGGCAGAAGGGTTTTAGTCTAAGTAATCCCACCGTGACCAGCCCATTTCAGGGCATCTTCTGTCGCTACCCGGCCGTGCAACCCAGGGAATGGTGGCAGCTCAAGGTGGAGAAGTCCACACTGGTGACTCAGAACATCCACAAAGGACTCATCTCATTCAGCATGACTCAGGGTACAGTCAGTGACACATCGCATCTGTATCAAACCATAGTAAACAACACACAGGATGGCAGTCGTCTTGTATGCCTAGAGATGACTGGCGACCTCCAGGGGCAAGGATTTAGTGCAGTAAGACACGGAATCAGTCCAGGTACATGTAGTTTGTGCTTCGTGTGTATGGAATATTGACCAGAGTACGGAGAGTTCCTGAAATGGTTTTGATTCTTAAATCTAACGGATAGCTTTCATATCATTTGGTGTAGTGTTCATCCATTTGTCTTTTAACATCTCACACCTGGCAGTTTGTAGTATGAATGAGAGTCAGTATTATAACTTGAGATTTCATTCAACAGTCAAGTTACATTTGTCAAGGGCTGGCAATGTTTATTTGGCTCACATAAAAGTTTTAAGGTCCTCTTAATCTTTTAATTTCTTAATATTCAATGTATGTGATTTGATATCTTAAACAAATGGCTTTATCATTCTAGTCGATTAATTATAATGAACCCAAATAATTTTCTGTAAACTCATAGATCAAAATGATTAACCAACATCAACTGATGTCTTTGAGTGCAGTTGCATCTTACCAGTAAATTTAATTAGATTATAATACATGATTTTCTTTTCTTTTCTCTTTTTATTCCAGTTATGGGAGTTGATCTGTTCTTTGAGGTTCCAACAACTCCAACCATGGAGAGATATGTTTACCAGTGTGTCCCCATCCCCATCAACGTAGAGTATTCCATATCATTTGGGTCCAGTGGCATCCATGTTGACTGTGACTGGAATGGTCATCTGGCAGGTTTTCTTAGCCAGGGCTGGCGTCTGGTGGAGATATTCATGGACAAGGGTATTCATCACCAGCAGCATGGGCTTTCAAGCATCCAGTCACACAATTCAGTCTGGTTCTGCGAGAAACCTGCTTCATGTATTGAGAACCCCACCCAAGTGTACCAGGGGATGGTCGTTGATCATTGGATGAAAGTGGTGGGTGGCCTGAGTGGCACGCGTGCCAAGACCAACTGGGAACCTGTGATCCAGCAGTTTGGCAGTCAGGGCTGGGAATTGGCCTGTATTCTGGAAACGCCTGAAGTTGAAAGGGCAGGCCTGTCTTCAATTACAAGAAAGATGTTGCTGTTCTTCCAAAGACCCATTTTGCCTCCTTTGGGATCAAATCCTTATGTGCCAGCTGACCTTGACCCAAACACATACGATTTATCAAGACAGGAGCCTCCCCCTCCTTATGCAGAAGCATCCAAGCATTAAGCTGTAATAATTATTGTCGATCAATGCCAAATGGGTAAAGCACATCATTTCATTTTTATGCACCCCCAAAAGGGAACTGCAATTTTCAGCAAAATTATGGTTGCTAATAAAAACATTAATTAAATCTCTTAAATGGTACGTGACCCCACATTAGATAGTTGTGAGGTGCCACTCTTTTTATTACTGTACTTTCTGTGTGTGTTGATGTGCTGCTTATATCAGTTTTATTAGTTAACATTATCTGCAATAGGAATTGATTTGGTCTGTCAGAACCTGGACATAACATGCTAGTGAACCTTTTTACAACCATATGTACAAACTCTTTACACTATATGTGTATGTAAATACATATTACATTAACCTTATAACCACAATGTGCGAAAATTATTTATAGATACAGATACATGTATAATATACAAACGGATTAGGTATTATTGTAATTTTGACCTACTTTTCATATTTTAATGCGTGAACTTGAAACTTCAATAATGTGTAAGTGTGATTTTTTGGATGCTGTTGTAATCCATGCAACTACATTTTCATGTTTCAGAAAGTGACAGGTTTTTTTTGGTGGTGTTTTCCCAAGGATAACAAACTTTGTTTTCTTTCATCAAATGTTCCTAAACTTGTTCATTATTTCTTAGTTCCCTGCCGGACCCTACTCAAATTTGAGAAGTGCCCCTTTTATTTGGGATTTTAAGGTGTTTTTTTACAAATTTATTTAGTTTAAAAAAATTATTATTATGCCAGCATCCCAGCACTATTATATTATGGTCCATGTGAACCGTGTGTAATTTTTCAATAGTGCCTTTTCATAATGTAATGGTGCCCTTTTTGTCTTGGAAAAGCTGGATCCGCCCCAGCAAATTGCATTGTTTCACAGGTGTTGATTCGTGAAGAATAATGTACAAATTGACCGATAGTTTGATGTCACAGATATGGATTAATATAGGTTTTGTCCATGTCTTATCTCACATATTTATTTCACAACGTCCCAGGATATTGAGCTGAAATTTAGTGTATAGCTTGATAATGTAGTTACAGATCAAGTTTGAAGTTCATGGTGATTTAGTCATTTTTGACAGTTATGAACTTAGAAGACATGGAAATTTGTTGGAGCCCTGTAGGGAAAATGTATTTGTTTACGAGTACGTTGAGAATGTTTGTTCTGATATAAAACATTGTTTCATGCTAATAAATAGAATCAAAAACACAATGCAACAGGGATCATGACCTTGTAATTAAAAAAAACACACACCCAAAACAATTATTAGAAGTTAGAAATTTCATTATTGAAAATAATATATTATAATCTTTAATTTCAATTTAACTTCTTAAAAATATTAGTTTCTGTGTTTGGTTGATGCCTTACTACACTATGTACCACTTTATATTATAAAATTAGGACTGTGGGTCAGTCAAAAATAAATTACTGCTGGGTGCAGTTCTTTATCCTTTTCTTTTTGAGTCTAACTTACTTGTATATATATTGCTTGTTTTGTTTCAACTGCATTTATTGCAATAATTTTTTGTATAAGTTTATTTTTTTCAGTGTTTTTTTATGTTTTGTTCCTTTTTTGGACATTGATTTTTAAGGTATTGATAAACTTTTAAAATGTTTGCTGGTTACTTCTGTTAAGGGGAGTCTGTTACTCTGAAGGTCCACTGTTCCAAACACTTTAACCCTAACCTTGATCGAGTGTCCATAAAATCTAGTGTTTAATGGATAAATAAGGTAAAAAAAATTTGTACTGGTGAACAGGCGTCGTGGTTAGGCCATTGATCTACAGGCTGGTAGGTACTGGGTTCGATCCCAGCCGAGGCATGGGATTTTTAATCCAGATACAGACTCCAAACCCAAGGCTCAGTGGGTAGTGTAAACCACTTTCACCAACCAGTGATCCATAACTGGTTCAACAAAGGCCATGGTTTTTGCTATCCTGCCTGTGGAAAGCGCAAATAAAAGATCCCTTGCTGTTAATCGACATAAGAGTAGCCCATGAAGTGGCGACAGTGGGTTTTCTCTCAAAATATGTGTGGTCTGACGCTATATAACCGTAAATAAAATGTGTTGAGTGTGTTGTTAAATAAAACCTTTCTTTCTTCTTTCTTTCTTACTGGAGAGGAAGCTGTATTTATATTTTGGGACATCTGGGTATTGCTGGAGAAGAATACCATATACATGTATATAGTGGATGTATCATGTAAGTGTACTTTTGAAGTAAATGAGATACTTTAAACAAAAAACGTTATATCCTAGAATGATCCTGCATCAATATGGTCTGGCGGGCAGCATAGCCCAGTGGTACAGTGCCCGCCTGATGCGCGGTCAGTCTAGGATCGATCCCCGTCAGCTAACCACTGGGTTTTTTCTTGACATAACCATATGTCCAACGCTGATATAACCGTCATTATAATGTGTTGAGTGCGTCGTTAAAAAAATAAATATAAATACTAAGTATATAAATAAATATGGTCTGAAACTTAAACTTTGAGGTAACCATAATTACAACTGCATGTACACAAATAAAAGAAATAACAATACTATAATGTTATATTTACAACATGTCATTATTGACAGTTTTGGAATAGCAGAATCTCCCTCTCTTTTGTATCTGCACATTTATATCAAATAATTGTGAATAATAAATTATTAATACAGTGGGATCTTATGACAGTAAACCTTTTGCTCAGTGCTAACTGGTTAATAATCTAATGCCTCAGAATGGACTATTTTATATTCCTAACATTTTTTATAAATATATATATTTATGTTATATGTTTACATCCATTCCAGTAATATATTTCTGTTATATATTTTTATTTGTGGAATAAACATTACCCTTTACTATATAAATATTCTTGTTGTGTATTTAATAATCTTCATGGAGAAAAAAGTTATTAAGTGTCTTGCATTTAAAGGTTTTGTGTTGGGTTGTTGTTTGGGGTGTTTTTTTGGGGGGAGGAGAGTATTTTTTAGGTATTTATTTTTAAATCCGTGTTAATTAATTTATTAAATAATTCATAGTCATTCGGAAGTCTCAGCGAATCATGTGACATGGTAGGCCAAACTGAAAGATGAGAATTCCACAGAATTAAATGTCACCTGCCAGAAACCTGTTCAGTGCACTGTGATGAACATCCATAGCTGCAACTACAAACCAAGTGTCACTGACCTAGACCTTATAGTTTGTGAGAAACCAATCTAAATGTGTAACTTAAGTGCAAAATTGATGCTGCCGGTGTGTGTGTGTGTAATACCTATATCTTCTTTCTTTACAACCCAACTACATTGTATAGTTCACTTGGGGAGGGGGGAATACATGAAATTCATTACTGGTTTAGGTATGTCTGTATAAAATACACAATTAATATATAATGTGGGGTTGACAGTCGATAACATGGTTAGTTTCCCGACATGAAAGGTTTTTGTGGCATCCAATTTTGGCTCTTAAAACTCCTGTGTCCCGTTATTTCTTTCCATCAGTATACGGATCAAAGCAGAATTATCACTTTTAGAAAACTTCATGAAAAATGGCAATTACAGATGAATCCTGTTGGCTCGAACCCTGTCAGTACTCGAGAAAGTATTCAACCCATTTGGTAGTTCGACCTAACCATTCGGTCAATATCGTGCAAGTGTAACTCCGCATAAGTGTAACTCCGGACTTCATTTTGGGTTGAACATTATAGTGTATTCGACTCTTCCAAGGTTTAACCCAAGATATTTTAACAACTTAAAAGCAAACCAGAATATGTAATCCTGAGCATGAAGAGCAATGGGGCATCAAATTGACTCCCCTCGCCCTACCCAGATGTAGCCTTTGGGCTATTTCCCGTTCCAACCAATGGCCAATAGCTGGTATATCAAAACTGATACCAGTATGTACTATCTTGACTGGAGATACCTACATGCAATACGAAAGGCTTCCATTAAAATTCAAGATTCATATAAAAGATGTCTTAGTCAAGAGTATACAATGTGGCAATAATTTATTTCCTATTATCACCGTCGGAGATCAATCCTAAGTGGCACTTTACCAATAAGCTACATCCCACCCACACTCCATTTATGTGCAAAGTGATGAACTTTTCCTTCATAAGGAACAACATTGTAAGAATAAGTGCACACACCATGCAATGATTCTAAAGAGTGCATACACTCCTTTTCAGTAACAAGTAATTAAGATTATTCTACAGTGTCACATACTAGTAGCTCTTAAAGTACCGTATACACCTTATAAAAACAAACCAAATGCTTGTAATGAACAAAGTTTAATATACTGTAATATAACAAAATATTCTGGTTAGACTACTATGTAATGTTTTGAAATTCCAACTAATTGAATTTGGTCAAGTTAGTAAGTTTCTTAATTGGCTCATCAGAGGCAATAAAATAACAAAAATGTATTGAACACTGTGACAAATGCCTAAAATATATTTCTTTCCCTGCAGTGAATAAAATTATCTGGTATAAATGCAAACCGCAATACAGTTTGTTTGGCTCAGTCGGTTGAGTGCTTACTTGAGGTGTTCGAGTCACAGGATTAAAACACATAGGAAGACTGATTGGTGTTTTTTTCTTGTTCTAGCCAGCGCACAACAACTGGTCAAAGGCTGTGGTATGTGCTATCTTGTATGTTAAAAAGTGTATATAAAACATCCCTTGCTGCATCAGAAAAAATGTAGTGGGTTTCCTCTCTAAGACTACATGTCAGAATTACCAAATGTTTGACATCCAATAGCCATTTATGAACTTTAACCTTAAACACTTGGTCTATTGTGTAGTGGCTCCCTTTCTCCATGTGCCAAACTGGTGTTTCCTGTCTCACTCCCCCTAGAACCCTGTATTAATTAAATAATGCATCAGGCTGTCATAATATTTATAAAACTGACCATCAGTTTTGGTAATTCATTTGAAAGTTCAGATTTGTTTTGTTTAACAAGAGCACATTTAGTAATTAATCATTAATTAGGGGGATGTTGAAAAACATTTGATAATTTTCACTTGTATTCTTTGTATGAAACCTACATTTTTTTAAAGCGACATTCCCTGGAAGATTTTTATTATTTAAGCATATAGAACAGAAAATCCCATTACTTTTGGTGCATATAAGACACCACACTCCAAATTGGTTTCACTACAATGGTTTTTCCAAGTTAAAAATAAACCCAGAATTTTGAAAGTGGGACACTTTTGGTGGGTGCCCACTAGGCTAAATATAGTATGGTTCGGCTATTGTTGCATTACAAAAACTGAGCAGTCAATTACGCTAGCAGCCAATTTCAGTAGATGCTCATGTCGATGTTCTAAACATTGGACTCATACGCCTTTTGATTGTTACCTGTATTTCACACTTTTAAACACACTGTTATGCTAATTTTTATTATTCACTACAACTTAAAATGTTTAGAGTTTTAAAGAGTATCTTTATATAAAAACAACACAAAAACTAAATAACAACCAAGACTAATTTTCACAGTCTTATTGTTACTAATATCTGTATAAATACAATGTAACCATTTTATTAAGCACTTTTATAATATCTGAAGTATCACTTTAAAAATCCTTCTGTACTACAGTAATATAGGATATGTCCAACTATAGACCACACCACAACACACATTATAAAAGGCATATGAGTCTGGTGTTTAGAATGTCGCCATACGTGTCTGCTGAAATTGGCTGCTAGAATCCGCTTGGTATTACAAAATGGTGAGCATTGTCCTAACTGGTTAGTAAGCATTCGACGATATGCATTAATGACGACAACTCACGAGTGAATTAAAAGTGCAGTCCTCCTTTTATATGAACTTAGAACTTGATTGTATATGATTGAAACCAGACAATGCAGCTTTAATTTGCAGCAAGTAATCTTTTATATGTAATTTCACACAGACAGTACAGCACATATCACAGCCTTTGATATATACTGGTTTGCCAATGGAGCTAAATCCTGTTCCTGGTTACCACATTTCCTTTACCTGAATGTTTTTAAGAAATTAAAATCCCTTTGAACATTAAAAAACACATTGAAAACTTTGTAAGGTCTTAAAATGTAGGAAGCTATTGTAAACCTTTCAGTAAAAAAGGAACAAAAACTAATTTTATGTGGAACTACTAAGCCATACCTAGTAGGTGGGGTAAGGAGGAGGGTGGGCAGTTTTACCCGTAGAAATCTGGTTTACAGTATGTACGAAAATTGTCTTTTCTCTAACAGAAGTATGGTAAACCTATTACTGTGCCAATTCATTTTGTACTGCAACTCCACTTATTTTAATGATTCATTTTGTACTGCAACTCCACTTATTCTGATGATTCATTTTGTACTGCAACTCCACTTATTTTAATGATTCATTTTGTACTGCAACTCCACTTATTTTAAAATTTTATTTTGTACTGCAACACCACTTATTTTGATGATTCATTTTGTACTGCCATTTCGCTTATTACAGGCTATGTACAGCCTTACTTCACTATCCAGAATCCAGAATTAATCCAGGGGTTTTGTCATCTGTTTTTCAAAGAGTGACCTCATAACTGTTTGTCAAAGGCTTTCAGCAAGAGGTCTGCCGCAAACCCAGGTGTGATGACCCCTCTCATGACAAGTTCTTCTAACTCTGGCAATTTCTGCTGGACGTCGGGACTGGATTTGAATCTGTTCATCACATCATGCTGCAAGTGGTTCCACATCCACACTTTGAGCTGCTTTTGTCTCTTCGTTGCAAACTCGCCTGAATTTATCATCGTGTCCTTGAACTTGTTCATTTTGGTATACAGATCAGGCAGACCCTCCTTGGTGATAGATGAGACCCTGCACACCTGAAAATGTAAATATCCTGGGTACAGATTTAAATGTGATTGCATAAATTAGAGTGGAACATACATGTAGCTCAGTGGTAGAATTCTTACCAGTGAAATGTAAATAAACTGGGTACAGATTTGAATGTAACTACATAAATTGGGGTAGGACATAGCTCAGTGGTAAAATTCTCACTTGTGAAATGTAAATAAACTGGGTACAGATTTGAATGTAACTACATAAATTGGGGTGGGACATAGCTCAGTGGTAAAATTCTCACCTGTGAAATGTAAATAAACTTGTATGTCTACAGATTTGAATGTAACTACATACATTAGAGTGGGACATAGCTCAGTGGTAAAATTGTCACCTGTGAAATGCAAATATATATTAGATAACATTAGGCCCCATACTTATAAAACTTTAGCCTCATAACTTTATACTAAAGACTCTTTAATGAAGAGGGGAAGGATGTAGCCCAGTGGTAAAGCATTTCACTTGGTGTGCAGTCAAAGGCTGTGATATGTGCTATCCTGTTTATGGAATGATGCTTATAAAATATCCCTTTTTACTAATGGAAAAAATTTAGTGGGTTTCCTCTCTAAGACTACTGTATATGTAAAAATTACCAAATGTCTGACATCCAATAGCTAATCAATAATAAAATCAATATGCTCTAGTGGTGTCATTAAACAAAACAAACTTTACTTAATAAAGTCTGAGACTTTAATGTAATGGCAACACCATACAAATTACATGTATGTGACACCATTAGAGATGGAAAGAAAGAAAGAAATGTTGTATTTAATGACACACTCAACACATTTTTATTTATGGCTATATGGCGTCAGACATATGCTTAAGGACCACACAGATTTTGAGAGGAAACCCGCTTGTCGCCACTTCATGAGCTACTCTTATGTCGATTAACAGCAAGGGATATTTTATTTGCGCTTCCCACAGGCAGGATAGCACAAACCATGGCTTTGTTGAACCAGTTATGGATCACTGGTTGGTGCAAGTGGTTTACACCTACCCATTGAGCCTTGTGGAGCACTCACTCAGGGTTTGGAGTGGGATTTGAACCCAGTACCTACCAGCCTGTAGACCAAAGGCCTAACCACGACACCACCAAGGCCGGTCCATTAGAGATGGAGTCTAAGACTCTAAAATGTATACACTTGCCTGGACTCAAAGACTCTAGTCTGAGACAGTAGTAATGTTATGACAACATACAAATTACATGTATGTGACACCATTTGTGATTGAGTCTTTGACTCTAAAATTTTACACGCTTGCCTGAACTCAAAAACTCTAGTCTGAGACAGTAATGTTATGACAACACCAGACAAATTGTATGTGTGTGACATCATGAAAGACCGAGTCTGGACTCTTTTAAAACTGTTATAGGCACAAGCCCAGGTCCCTGATTTAAATATTACCACATAGGTCTACAATGGGGCTGGATGGGGGTTTTGTGGGTTTTAGAATCAATTGCCCTTGGTGGATCCATCAAATTTTTCACTGCCTTATGACTGCTTTCTTGTTTGTGGAGTAGTTATGTTGCGGTTTTTTGTCAACTTAACTCAACAAAACATATATCTGGATAATGAGATGTTTTTCATTTAAATGACCAAAATTCCTTCTTTCTTTTATTTTCCTACGCCAATGAGTGACTGCTAGCACGGACACTAACACTGCTGGAAATTTTCTAAACAACCAGCCAGGAAGCTTTTCATCTTACCTCAGGTCTCCAGTCTTTGTATCGTCGTCTCATGAACTTCAGAGCACTGGTATATTCTGCTTTTATCCTCCGGGCAGCTGGCACAAGATCACCATCACTTTTATTTATAACGACTAAATCTGACACTTCGATGATGCCTTTCTTAATTCCTGAACAATAATGAAAAAGAGACAATAAATGGAAGAGTTCCTGCTGTAGCTATTGTTTTGAGCATGTGACATGGTGAAGTGTTTTACCAAGTCATAGTCATGTCACGGTGGTTTAGTGGAGTGGTCATCAGATTTAAGGCTGGTATACATGCATAATGCCTTGAGGTGACAGAGGATTTTTTATTCCATTAATGGCTTCAAACCAGTGTGAATGTGCCACTAGGCTCAGTGAAGAACACTGTAAGAAATATCCAAAAAAGAGGAAAGATCTAAGAGGGTGAGTAGAAAGATCCACGAGGGTGGGTAGAAAGATCCAAGAGGGTGGGTAGAAAGATCTAAGAGGATGGATACAAAGATGTGAAAGAGTTTAGAAAGGTGTGTAGAATTTGAAGGAAGAGGTAGAAAGATGCAAAATAGAGAGGATGGATAAGAGGATCTAGAGAAGTGCAGTAAAATCTGCAGTAGGATCGGGTGTGTATAATTCAGCTTAAATATGTAAAATACATACCTTGTAATTCATCTCCGCCAGCTGGAGGTATGATTAGGCAGAACAGGTCCACCATGTCTGCTACAACAAACTCAGACTGGCCAACACCTACAGATAAATAACAACATTTATATGTTGAATGTTATTACCTACAGGTTTCTCCATGACAGATCAGCTAAAGTGAAAGTTTTTTTTTGTTTAATGACACCACTAGAGCACAATAATTAATCATTGGCTATTGGACTCTTGATAATTCTGACACAGTCTTCAGGAAACCTAAAACAAATTCCAGGATTTCCTTTAATATACAGTAATGTGTGAAGAGTAGGCCATGGTGACCTAGTTATGGTACATGACACACCAACATCCCAAGTTGTACATGCATACAAGGTTTGATGATCCTATAGAGATTGGAAAAGAAGATCTGGCCTGGACTAAGATTTTGTTTAATGTACAGTACATGTGTGAAATGTAGTTCGCAGTGACCTTATTATAGTACATGACACACCATCATCCCAAGCTGTACATACGAATTGATAAACATATACTACAGAAACAAAAATGTTTACGACCTGACCTGTCTTTCCACTTATAACCCAAATCAACATTTTATGATTTACCAGACAAAACCTTTGACCTTTATGAACACTGTTGCTGTCGGCTCATAAGCTCCAACTAACAATGTATGTCAAACCACTAAAACACACTGATGGGTTTGCATAATGTAGAAGGTGGACAATCTTTTAACAGACTTTATAACTGACAGGAAATTAAATAATGAATGTTTAATAACACAGCAGCATGCAATATATATACTGGCTATTTGGTACAACTGCCAGGAAGAATACATGTATTAATTAGTACATTCTTCCAGACAGCTGTAGTTTTATAGTATTAACATGTGCAGGGCTTACCGACTGTTTCGATCAGTATCATGTTGTACCCGCCTCCTTCACACAGGACAACCGCCTCGTTGGTTGTCCGAGTGACGCCACCGAGAGAACCGCAGGCAGGCGAGGGTCGAATGTAGGCCTTCTGGTCACGTGACAACTCGGGCATTCGAGTCTTGTCACCCAGCAATGATCCTGAATATAGAGAAGATTTGCTAATTAAAATTATGTGGGTTTGTTTCTTACATAACAAAAGGATATATAATATACTATCCTGTCTATGTGAATGTGTACATATAAGATCCCTTGCTGTTTTTATCAGTAGGAGATGGCGAGTTTCTATAGTTATTTTTTAAAATATTTTTAATAACTACCGGTAATGAACAAAAAAATTATGAGATTATGGTATGTTTTAGATTTGTCTTTGTAAAATGAGATTTAAATATATAATTTGTTTTTAATTTTCACACTGAAATCTTAAAGGTTGTCCATAGGCAACACAAGCTTAGCTACTCGAGTAATACAAGTATACAAAACACCTTTTTCTTTGCAGAATAGTGATCATATTAAGCAGCCTTAGTGATGGTGTCTTTTAACCATGGACCTTCAGTAGGTACTGGGTTCAAATCCCAGTACCTGCTCTGACTCAGAATGAGCTTTAATGACTCAAAGGGATGGTGTAATTTACAAAATACTGTAACACATCAAAATATTTTACATTACCTACTAACTAGGGTCAGTTCATTTAAATTTTAAATCCTCTCCTAACTTTAAGACAAACAAAAGCAATTAGCAGTGAGTTGTGAACCTCCTGTTGTTGAAGATGATGGATCCACTGCT
>JAECMU010045859.1:2048-15909 GCA_016106625.1 Dracogyra subfuscus | reverse complement strand
CAATAAGACTGTGCAAATTAGTCTTGATTGTTATTTTGTGTTTGTGTTGTTTTTATATAAAGATTCTCTTAAAGTCTTTAAAACCCTAAAATTCTTAAGTTGTAGTGAATAATAAAAATTAGCATAACAGTGTTTAAACAGGTAACAATCAAAAGGCGTACGAGTCCGATGTTTAGAACGTCGATATGAGTGTCTGCTAAAATTGACTGCTCGGGTTTTGTATTGCAACAATAGCCGATCCGTACTATTTTTAGCCCAGTGAGGGCCCGCCAAAAGTGTCCCACTTTCAAAATATCGGATTTATGTTTAACTTGGAAACGCCAGCATAGCGAATCCAGTGCTGAGTGTGGCGTGTTATATGCACCAAATGTGACTGGATTAACTGTTCTAAATGCTTAAATAATAAAAATATTCCAGACATAGCAGCTTTAAAGATTCAGTAACATGCTAAGTACGGGTTGTAGCTCAGTGGTAGAGTGCTCTCCTGGGGTGCAATGGGTCCCAGTATCGATCAACCTCGATGGACTCGAGTTTACCCCGCTTTAACCAGTCTACCGACTGGCACCTCAAATCCCGTGGTATGTACTGTCCTGTCTATGGGAAATTGTGTATAAAAGATACCGTGCTGCTTTATCGGTGGGTTTGATAATAACTGACAGAGTATTATAAGGCTAAGGTTATTTATGCTTAACAACACCACTAGAGCACATTGATTAATTAATCATCGGTTATTGGATGTCAAACATTTGGTAATTCTGACACGTAGTCAACAGAAGGAAGGAAATGTTTTATTTAACGACGCACTAAACACATTTTATTTACGGTTATATGGCGTCGGACATATGGTTAACGACCACACAGATATTGGGAGAAGACACCCGCTGTCACCACTTTATTTGCTACTCTTTTTGAGTAGCAGAATGTGATATTTTGAATGCACCATCCCACAGGCAGGATGACACATACCACGACCTTTGATATAACAGTCGTGGTGCATCGACCGCACATCAAGCGAAGGCTTTACCACTGGGCTACGTCCCGCCCCACGTAGTCATCAGAGGAAATCCGTTACATATTTCCTAATTCAGCAAGGGATAGCACATACCACGGCTTTTGACCTGTCGTGGTGCACTGGTTGGAACGAGAGAAAAAACAATCAGTTGATCCAAATGTTTCAAGGGTCCTTTTTATTTGTATAAAAATAGTTTTTCACGTAAGCAAGTTACCTTCATGAAGTTATATTAAATTGTGCGTGTATGCACAATCTTGTAGATTGTGTGTGTGTGTGTGTGTGTGTGTGTGTGTATGTGTGTGTGTGTGTGTGTGTGTGTTACTGAGTCTAAAAGGGGTTAACCATATTGTATAAAGCGAGTAATGAGTCCCTTAATCAAAGTTGCAGTAGTGATAGCCTAATAGTTTTTGCTTTGATATTGTATAGATTTTCAAAATTACTAATGTCGTAATTTATGTATATCTGCTCTACCTAGACAGCTGTCTCTAGAATAGTGCCTTTTACAGCAATAATTTACAAATGTCCCTTTGTATCGTTTTTATGTATAACTGCTCTACCTAGACAGCCGTCCCTAGAATAATTCCAGTTAAAAGTTACAATGCCCCTTTGCATTTTTTTTTAATTTATGTATAACTGCTCTAACTAGACAGAGCCGTCCCTAGATTAGTGCCATTTAAAGTTGTAATTTTCAAGTGCTCCTTTGCGTCTTTTTTTTTTTTTTTTTTTTTTTTTTTTTTTTTTTTTTTTTTTTTTTTAAGGCTATATTAGTCCTACCTAAACAGATACGTCCCTAGAATAGCGTTTAAAAAAAGAAGTCAAACTACAATAAAATACTGTAGATCCTGAAATTAATGCGTCCCTAAATTAATGCGAGTCACGGTGGTCAGACATTAATGCGACATGAAATTAATGCGAGTTAGTGAGCTCCGTGGTCTAGTGGATAAGCTGCTGGACAATCAAGCTGACGACAGTGGTTCAAATCACGTCAAAGCTGGCTCACACATTCATTCATCTTTCTCATCTATCACCCTCTGCCTATCATTCTCATTATCTTAATATAAAAAACGTTCCAATTTCTCCCACGATTTCTATCTGTTTCAACCCTTTCTGTCAGTTTCCTCCGAATCTGTCTTCTGAGCTGTCCACACCATCACTACCCCTACACCTACCCGTCTCAACTTCATCCACGGGTGCAGTATCTGTGTTTTTCCCTGCACCCACCTGGTATCTTCGTCCTCTGCCGCTAATAAAGCTGGTCTGACCCACAGCACTAACTAACGACCGCCGGTAGTAGGGGTGCATAGTAGGTGGTTACAAGTGCCTCTTAACAATGCCAGAAGTAACTACTGAACACTCCCCGAAGTGGTCAGACTATTTGTTTGTTTGTTGGTTTGTTTAACGACGCACTCAACACATTAAATTACGGTTATATCGGCGTCGGACATATGGTTATGTCGAGAGAAAAAACCAGTGGTCAGCTGACGGGGATCGATCCTAGACCGATCGCGCATCAGGCGGGCACTCTACCACTGGGCCATGCTGCCCGCTTGGTCAGACTAAGCCCACAGCTAAAAGCTGATGGGGCATGGCACATATAACCACAAGAGACAAGCACCTGTCGCGGTTGGAGAGACAAGGACTGGAATGTGGAGGTGGACAGCAAAAGAAGTTGAAAGATCGGGAGAAATGAGATGAAATTCAAAAGGAGAGAAAGGAAAGGGGGCAGTGTGATAAAAAAAATAATAATAATAAAAATTAAAAAAATTTAATAATAATGCGAGTGGCCTCCCTTTAAAATAACGTTTTTCATCACAATGCTTTGAAAAATAAAAAATTCGAGTGCAAAATTAGTGTCTGCAAAATGAATTAATTCTTAATTCGAAATGACATGTGTATTTAGCTATCACTTCCTTTTCCGACATTTCCGGCTATATCATTTCATAACCACTTATTTGATTGGATCACACGATTTCGCCAGTGGTATGCTAACATTGTTTCAGCAAACTTGAAGTAGAAAAACAAAGAAACGGTCGATCTCAGAAAGTGTGTTGAAACCTATTCATGTGCGATGGATCGTGTCGGCTTTTGACAAGGTGGCCAAAGACAAAGCAATCATTACACGTGGCTAGCAGCTTGCTGGTCTATTAGACAAGTAGACACTCTTGAACCGCTCACCGGCCTCGGTGGCCTAGCGGTTAAGTCGCCGGAAAACAGGCTGGTAGGTACTGGGTTTGCAGCCCAGTACCGGCTCCCACCCAGAGCGAGTTTTTAAGGACTCATTGGGTAGGTGTATGGCCGCTACACCCTCTTTTCTCTTTCACTAACAATAACAACTAACCCACCAATTTCTATTCTGTCCTGGACAGACAGCTCAGATAGCTGAGGTGTGTGCCCAAGACAGGCGTGCGCTATAACAGCTTGCTCTGAATGTGCACGTTAAACAATATTGAAAATGAAAATTGAACCGCTCCAGTTGTCTTTTTACTTTTGTTTCGAACGAGATCGACGGGCTCCGTTACCCATAGCCAGTGTAATTAAACTGTCGCGCCTACGATGATTTGTGCTCCATTTGTGTTGTGTTATATAAACGTATTGGTATTTTAAATGTTGTTTGTTTTGTTTTATTAAATGTATCGGTATTTTAAATGTTTATTGTTTTGTTTTAATACAGACAAAACATAGAAATAAATGCGTCATATTATTAATGCGAATGACATGGCCTCGCATTTTTCGCATTAATATTATGATCGCATTAATTTCAGGGTCTACAGTATATGGTTTGTTTATGTTTTATTTAACAACACACTCACCATATTTTATTTATGGTTATATGGCGTCAAACACATGGTTAAGGACCACACAGATATTGAGAGAGGAAACCCGCTGTCGCCACTTCATATGCTACTCTTTTCGATTAGCAGCAGGTGATTTTATATATATATACCACCCAACATACAGGGTAGTTCACACCATGGCCTTTTATATACCAGTCGTGGTGCACTGGCTAGAACGAGAAATAGCCCAATGGACTCACTGAAGGGGGTCGATCCCAGACTGACCGCACAGCGAATGATCGCTTTTCCACTGAGCTACGTTCCGCCCAAAAATATGTGATAGTCATACTTATATACGAAGCAAAGTTGATTCTATGGCTTTTTCCCGGGCCCCTCCCCGTTCACCCGTCCCCGGTCAACGCTAACGTTCACGATTTATTGATTGAGATGTACGAGTAACGGTTTCAACTCTTCTAAGTAAATATTTGTTTTAGTTTTAAAACTCCAAAAGAGGTAGATCTAGTGATAACTGTCTGATGGGTAATTCTATCAATATTCCGGAGTGGGACACATTCTTGGGTTATAATATATACACATTCTTGGGTTATAATATATACACATTCTTGGGTTATAATATATACACATTCTTGGGTTATAATATATGCAAAATAATGCTTAAAATGGGTTTTATATTATTGCTTAAAAATGGATAATTTATTACCGCTATAGAAAATCACAGCTAATCATTTAGTGTACACTTCCATTCGTGCACTGTCATATATACACAAACACATTCATATTAACGGCAAATGTTAAAACTTTTATTAAAATACCCTTTCAAAGTGGTCCTTTTTCACTTTTCAATGAAGCTTGGTACTTAAGCCCGACACACTGGCGTAAGAAAGTATATATAACACTTTTTGGTACGTTCCTACGCCCGTGGACAGTATCAATGCAATTTACCCAAAACAATACTGTAAATGTATTCAATGCCAAATATACAAGTAATAACATCTAATTGTATTCTTTTGTGCATGGTGCTCTTCAAAGTTATAAGTAGTATATGTTTTACGTAACCGGGACAACAATGGGAATACAATGGAAATGCCTCCAGAACAATGGGTCCATGCCTCCGGAATAATGGCGATGTCACCTATTGTTCGGCTATAGTACAATGGCGATGTCTCCTATTGTTGGTCTTAGCACAATGGCGATGTCACGGATTGTTGACATTAGTACAATAGAAATGCACCTATTGTGTTGAGAGGATGACTGGCATTTTTCAAATTTTGGCGGGAATGACCTGGGTGGGTTTTTAGGTGCGATGGGGTCGCTTCAAAAGTACGTTTGGAAGCCATTGAAATGGTTTTTTCAATGGATGTATTTATAAACGTGTTGGAACACGTCTTTTGTTTATTTTATTTGAATCGTGGGTGAAAGGTTGTATTTATAAATGCTGTTTTATCCAATCATAATAATCCATTGTAAATAATGAGTTTGAATGTGTCCAATCATAATAATCCTTTGTAACGAATGCGTTTGAATTTTTCCAATCATAATAATCCTTTGTAACGAACACGTTTGAATTTATTTTATAAGTTAAAGAAAAGTATCATTATTTATTATTTAGAACGACTGCATTCAAAGATGAGCACTAACGATACAAGACACGCTATCAATTTCAGTTGGAAATACGTGTTACGATCGGAATGTAGTCTTGATGAAACCATAGTGAAAAAAAATCGAATCTCTGGTTTAAGAAACGTAATGAATGTGTGATGGATGCCAAGCATTCCTTCTGCGATTTAACAACCAGTACCAAGCTAATAATAATCAGGAAAATACGTCCAACTCGTTTCCTAGTGGATGAAGTAGATGCAGTTGAAAACAGAAAATCCTTGGAAAATTTGTTAACCCTGAGTTACGCGTTTGAAGTATGTAAATTGATTCAATGTCTGTGTAAAGAAATGTGTATGGGATGCATCTTCGACGAGGAGAGAAGTCACACCTGTGAAACACTGTCCCACGAGGATATGCTCGAACGCTACTACACGGCTGCTTGGGTTGAACTGAACGAAGATGATGTCATTGGCAGGTGGAAACATCTCGTGTGTGCAGATCCCGTTTTATTAAACACTCCTGGATTTGTTTTGTTTTGTGTCAATATCAATGTAAAGACTATTTGGATATTAACGTTAAAACTGTAGAATGGGTGGATACTTTAAAACACCAAGTACTTAAAATTCTGCGTTTGGAAGATCGACTTGTAAACTGAATATGTATACGGCTGAAATTAAGCTTATATACTACACTAGTTCAGTTATAAATTAACGTTAAATATACTACGATACTTCAGTTCAGTCATGGCACCCAAAGCGAAAACAAAGGGTTTCAACGAAACTGAAAAGAATGTACTTGAAAAGTATTACAGTAAACCTAAAGATACTGGGGCGTTCTACGGTCCGAAGAAGTTTCACAGCGCTTTGAAAAGACGTGGTTTGAAAACATACAAGTTAAGAACAGTAACACAATGGCTGAACGACAAAGATGCATACATTTTGCACAAACCAGTGAACCATTCATTCAGACGTCTCTGTGTTCGTATTAACAAAAAGGATGAGATGTTTGATATGGATCTAATGGATGTTAGTCGGCATTCAAAAGTTAACAATGGAATTAGGTACCTGCTTATAGTTATTGATATTTTTACAAGATATGCGTGGGCCATACCACTAGTTAACAAAAAACCGGAAACGGTATAAGAAGGATTCAAAACTGTTTTAAAAGATGGTCGAATTCCCCAAAAAGTTGAGGTTGACAAAGGTACCGAGTTCGCTGGATTATTCAAGCAGTTTCTTTTAAAAGAAAACATTAAACTGATTGTCACGCAGAATGAAGATATTAAAAGTAACTTCGCAGAGCGAATTATTAGGACACTTCGGTCACTTCTCGCTAGGTATACGACTTACAACAATACACAAAAATACATAGACGTTTTAGAAGATCTAGTACATAATTATAACAATACAGTACACTCGTCCCTGGGACTGTGGGCACCGGCTGATGTAAATAAAGCAAACGAAATTAAAGTGTGGAGTCATCAGTATGCTGAACCCATGGTTAAGAAACATAGTAAAGAAACCATTAACAAAATTTGTATTTAAAGTGGGTGATTTAACAAGAATCAGCTATTTGCGTAAATTATTCACTAAGGAGCAGGACTTGAGGTGGACAGAAGAGTTGTTTAAAATACATTCTAGAAGTAGACGACAAGGTATTCCAATCTACAGACTGAAAGATTTTCACGACGAACTACAGAAAGTGAATAAAAATCAAGACATTCTGTTGGAAAATCGAAAAAGTGTTAAAAAAGAAGAAGGAAAAGGGAAAAGTGTACTATTTGGTTCGGTGGTTAGGATGGCCACCTAGCTTCGATTCCTACGTAAAAGAAGGAGAACTGAAAACTGCGTGAGTCATGGAGAAGTACATTATATTGAAGAGCACGGATTCAAAAGCAGTTTTTCCCGATAACAACCCCTATAATTTCCGTGTGAAATTAAACCAGAGACTAGCGTTTGAAGGTGTATGGATTGTGTCTCTTGTAGATTTGAATTTTGGGAAAACTGATATTCATAGTATGAACGATTTACAAGTGAACGTGTTGTGTAATTTGTGTGACAGCAGTCTAGTAGGTGATAGTTTTGTACCTTTACTGAGACCTGTTAATTTACGAGACCGTCCACGGTATGAGTTTAATACATTGTGGAACATTCCTGTTGTAGTGAAAGAGATTTCCTATGTTGAAATACGTATAAAGGACGCATCCACCACTCCAATCTTATTTATCAAAGAGAACACGAGTGTGACACTACTGTTACGACGTTATCCATTTTTAGAGTAAATTATTATGGATCGAAAACTTTATGTTCCGGATGTAAATAAATGGTTAAAGTATTTCGATAAGAAGAATGTTGTTCGGTAAAAGAAGCAAGTAGGATCAGGAGTTGGTAATTATAAAAACAAGTGGTTTTCTTACATGATTCCAATGATACCGAGACATGTCAACAGTGACGTGAACAACAAAAAACCTAAAATAGAAGTGACGTCACAAACATAAGACGTGGTAGAAAGGGCCGAAGCTGAACAGGAACGTACCAGGGCTATAAAACGTAAATCTGGCGAATCATCAGAAGTAAAAAAGTCAGACGAACGACACAGCAGAAAAAACGAGCTCCCACATCGAAGTACAAATCGGCTATTAGTGAAAAAGATATATTTGTATAAATAGATAAATAAAATTCATGCTATGTCGTTGCTTACAGACAAAGACTTTGTGGAAGGTTTACCTAATGCATTGGACCTGTTTACTATGCCCCCATGCCAAACGAGCGTGTTTCAACATTACTACGTGGATGTCAGACCTGTCAGTCAAATTACAGATTCGTCACCAGTAGAATTTCAAATTGCAAACAGTGGAAGCGACTACGTGGATTTGAAGCGTAGTCGTTTACATGTCAAGCTAAAGGTTAGTCATTCCGATGGAACGGATCTAGGTAATGATGAACACGTGGCACCAGTAAATCTATTCATGCAAGCCCTGTGGTCACAAGTCGCCGTATATCTACAAGGTCAGCTGGTGAGTTCGGCCAACAATCACTATCCTTATAAAGCATTTATTCAAACTTCACTAAATTACGGAGCAGAGGCCAAACAATCGCAACTTCAGTCCCACTTGTTCTACAAGGACACTGGTGAAGGACATCGAAAGCACCGATCCCATTAATAGAACTAATTCTGGACTGGCCGATCGTGGTCCGCTCATCGCTGAAAGTAAAATCCTTACTATGGAAGGACCTCTGTGTGAAGATATTTTTAACATGGGAAGATATTTAGTAAATGGAGTGGATATGACAGTTAAGCTATTTCGAAGCTCCATACCTTTTTGTTTAATGTCTGGACAATTGGGGCAAGAATACGAGATCGTTTTACAAGATATTTACTTCAAGATAATTATGTAAATTAAAAATGAACAGTGCTCTAATCTTAACGCACAACAAGCTGTTTGAAAAGTCTAACGCATTGTACCCCTTCACTAAAACCGAAGTCAAATTGAGTAGTATTCCATCAACACAACAAAACTACGTGTGGGACAGTGTGCACCAGTCGCAGTGTCCAGGTAAACTGATTGTTGGATTTGTCGACGGTGACGGTGTGAGTGGATCATATACAAAGAACCCGTTTAACTTCCAGAGTTCATTCGTGAAAATGGTGGATTTATATTTGGATGGAGTCAGTGTGCCTGGTCGACCCGTTGAAGCAGATGATGTCAGTGCATACGTGAATTTATTCGAAGGTGTTAACAGCTGGAACCTGGATTGTGGAAATTATATTGAAAGAACTGAATTTTCTTTGGGAAATGGCCTGTTTGTGTTCAGCCTTGAACCCGTTTTAGTGGACTCTGATTATTTAAGTTTATTAAAGAACGGTAATTTACGGTTAGAAGTGCAGTTTAAATCTGCATTGACAAAGACTGTCAGTTGCATAGTGTATGGTGAATTCCCCAGTTTGATTGAAATCGATCAGACCAGGAACGTGTTTGTTAAATAAAATCATGAATGGTATACAAATGCAATGTGCGATCAATTGTGACCCAGATCTTCGTTCGTACATCGTTGGTGTGTATTCCAGTAATACTTTACCACGAATAACTCGTGGTGGACAATGGGGGTGTATTGTAAACACGGACCCCTCTCAGCTTCCAGGAACACACTGGGTGGCGTTCTATTTTGACAAAAATAAAGCAGAGTTTTTCGATAGTTTGGGGAAATCACCTGAGTACTATAATAAGAAGTGTGTAGAATTTTTAAAGAAACACAGTTCATCTGATGTTTATAATAGCAAATCCCTTCAAATGATAAATAGCAGAACGTGTGCATTTTATTGTTTGTATTACCTGCTACAGAAATGTAAAACTGAACTGATAATGAACGAAATTGTGAATCAGTTCAGTGAAGATAAATTACAGAATGATGTATTTGTATACAATTTTATATGTAAATACTTTAGATACTGTACGCAATCATGTATTTCATGTAACTCACTACATATTGTAAACTATAAATAATACAGTATACTACAGCAAATATGCATTATGTTGTACATTATTAATAAATTGATGTGAAAATTGTGTACGTTGTCATGTTATTATGTTTCTTTGTTGTGAGACCTTACCATTATCAAGGGGTGTTTATTCCAGTATTTTATTATAATTGTTTACTCGAAAGCAGAGGAGTAATAATTTCAAAATAAAAACTTTTCTGAATAGGTATCCGAACAAAACACCATCACAAGTCAGTATTCCAAACCACATTTCTGAACAGGTATCCTAAAACACATTACTGAATAAATATCCTAAAACACATTACTGAATGGGTATTCCAAAACACATTACTGAATGGGTATCCCAAACACTTTGAATTTAACTATCCAAAGCACATAATTTTACATTAAAATAAGAAATATATAAACTATAATTTGTTTTGTTTATTTATTTCCTCTTTTTAAAACAAATATACTGAACAGCACATTAAACGCACCAGTATTCTCATTGCTATAAAATAGTTTACTGATAAGTACAATACGTTAATTTCAAAATAGTTTACTGTTAAGTACAATACGTTAATTTCAAAATAACGTAGGTTGCACCACTGATGATTTCCCTTTGCTGTTCATTATATTTATGCAGTGAGCTTTTGTCTCAAAGTAACACATATATTTCCGTTCGTCTGTTTTAAGTTGGGTTTTTATTACACAAAAACCCAACCTCCTATATGATCGCCGTGGTTTGCTACTAACAGTTTGCCAGGAGATTCAAAATGCTTGCAATGTCATGGCGTGACCGCAGTGTCATCTCTACTCTGTACACATAGCAGAATGTTTACATTAACACCTAGCCTCCTTTATGATCGCCATGCTGTGCTAATAAACAGTTTCGACAATTATTGCTGTGGCAGGGTGTGACCGCTACTGATTAAATATCCTATCAGGTAACACAAATATTCGGTCAGACATGACTGTTTGAAAGCGGACAGTAGCTTACATTACAGTTTTTGTTTTCATAGCCACAAGTGATCGTGCAAGCAATTCTCATTACGAAAATATACTTCTTATAGCTGGACTTTCTATTTGTTTGCCATATTCAAGCATGAATACATAGCTCATTTGGGTGTATGTTCGCTTGAGGTGCTTGCGTTCTCGGTAGATCTATTTAGCTGATTGCGGTTACTCCGTCCCAACCAGTAAATCACAACTGGTATATCAGAGGCTTTGACATACACGTGCTTTACTGTTTGTGAGAACCTACATCTAAAAGATCCAGTGTTGCTAATGGAAAACAATGGTTAATAATTAATAAACCAATGTTCTTTAGTGGTGTTGTTAGAATATATATATATATATATATATATATATATATATATATATATATATATATATATATACACACACACACACACACACACACACACACACACACACAATCGTAAGTCCACCACAACTTTGTTTCCCAATTATCCATTTTAAATGTACTTATTTCCATTACTCTTAGTATCTGTATTCAATGACAAAATAACAATTCATTTAATATCGAGAACAAATGTACTTTATTGGATTAGTAGTACATACAATTTATTACATTTGTAAAATAAACAACAGCGAAAAATACATGTTACATCTAATCCTGTGCATTTACAAACGTTCACTTCTGTCACATGTTTTAAAGGAATTTCTTCCCGGGTGGACCAAGGTCTGCCTGTCTCTTCAGAAACAAAACAACTGGTTTCTTCTTTCCATTCTTTACCATGACTGAATGTGATTTGCTTATGTGAATGAATTTTGCTCGCTTCCTATTGACAACCATGCTGTTTTTAATGTCCGGACTGGCCAGTGGTCTATGTAACTGTGAACATACAAATGTATAGAATAAACTTAAGTATGCTATTCCGGTTCACTCATTTCAGAAAGATCTGAATGATTAGATTCCGACTCGCTTTCTTCTTCTTCTGTCAGGTCTACATGTGGTATAATGTCTTTCATGATGGGATTCAACAGTAGCTTGATCTTGTCCTTTATCACTGTGTGATCTGTGTTAGGATCTGTTTTGTTTAAACTATCGAATATAAATCGAAACAAAGGTGCTTTTGAAAATATACTTTGTAAATTCAATGATAACAATCAGTGTTTTGACTAATTCATGTTCCCACAGTCGCACTAGTTTTCTCTCTATCCACTCTTGCGTCTTTCCTTGCTGTTGATATTTCTTACGTCTGAGTTTCATGTCTTCTAGATGGTTAGCACGAACACGACCCCACACACGTTGTAAGCCGACATTCTGCCATTCTATAGTCAGATCATGATCTCGTTTATCAAACATGTGTTTTCCGTCTCCTTTCTGCGAGTTAAAAATGTCATGACTGTTGGTGTCTTCATCATGGTATTTGGTGCGTTTTTGGGGTTGTACCAATTCGTTCTTAGGACACCACGTTTTAATATGGCGTTGTAAGTCAGTCATATTACCAAACAAAACGCCACAATCGGTATAAGCAGTAGCCATAATAAATGAACCTGTTTCGTCACCAGATTCGCCCAAGTCTTCGTCAGTATATTCCTCTTGTCCCAGATTACTACCCGTTTCAGAAAATGATTTAACAGTGTCTACGGCTCGGGTATCTGAAGGAATCTAACTGTCGGGCGGCGAAGAAACGTCTTTTAAAGTATTACTGTAATGCTTCATTCCGTGGTCTGTGGGTTGAGTGGACTGCAGTTGTTGGATCCGTGCTGGAATGTCTAAAATATTGTGTTTAAGTCTGTTATTATCGTGAGTTGATGGTCGCAAATCGATCGTGAGATTCCCATAAGGTTTCTGAACAACAGTCTCATAAACTGACATAAAACGATCACTATTACTGGGGTAAATTCTTTTCGCAAACAAGTTCACTTGCTGTCTGTCAATGGGTGAATTGAACAAAGTCACATAGAGAGAGTTGAGAGCAATATCACGTGACTCCTTGCCTCTTGGAAACAAGTTTTGTAACAGAAGAAAATTAGTTACATTCTTGTGATGTGAAGTCCTTGTAAATAACTGAGAGATGCGTTTGTCATCCTTGGCCTCGGTCATATGATCATCCAGAATTAAAACATTGTTGGTGCGTGCATTAAAGAAATTGTCGTCCTGTAAGTTGTAGGGGATACCTTTCTCAAACTGCACTTGGGGCATTCTTTCACGAATAGTGTTGTAAAGCGGCTGCCACTCTGTGTAACACCATATGATGTTGTTAGCTGTCGGCTTGATGAGTCCTTTTCGGAGTATTGGATACATAAACATAGTTTTTCCACATCCACTTGGGCCCACAAAAAACAGCATTAGACGGGATAGTAAATTTGAAAGGCTCTCCATATTGTTCAGCTGGTAATCCTGAAGTTGCTAACTGTGTCGTTGACAAAGACCTTTGAGGAGGAGGAGGAGGAAGAGTATATGGGAGTAATTGAGGAGGAGGGGGAGGGGTGTCTGGCCGGTGCATCTGTCTCCGATGCCTTTGCATATTATCATGTCTGAAAAAACTGTTCCCACACTCAGGGCATGATGTTGATCCCATGATGAATTTTGTTCAACTGAAGTCTGAATAGATTTAATCCACTTTCATGAACGTTTTGGATTGTCCGAGTGATGCGTGTATCAACAGAGCCCGTCTCTGATACATGCATTCTTGAAAAGTTTCAAGTAACTCAAAATTTCATTAATTAAGTCTGTCATAATTCACAACGCAAGCAGATCTACTTACTATGAAATAGTACGGGCCATCCCAGCAGTCTGGAATGTCGACACCACGTGCGACACGTTTGAGTGACTCAATAGCTTCAGACTTGCTTTTATACCACTGCGAACCCTCCGACAACACTCGCTCCGATTCACCACGGGGGTACGCCACAATGATCCAAGAGTACTGTTTGCTCATCTCAAATGCAGTTACACAAATGAAGATTATTATATGCAACAGGCAGCTTTATACTAGCTGCT
>JAECMU010045858.1:222-15559 GCA_016106625.1 Dracogyra subfuscus | reverse complement strand
ATTATTACTTGAATCATTTCATATATCTTCGGCATAATCCTGAATGTTTTCAAATTCTTTTCAAATCACTGGCATTATTTTGCAAGTAAGGTTTTGATTGGTCTAATGAAAAGTCAACTGGACATGACCTCCAATGGGGTGCTGTTAGATCCACAGGTAATAGTAAATAACCAGCGGAGCTAATTTTCATTAGATTGGTGCATCCAATTATGTTCTTGAACAAATACAGAATATAAATATTAGAACAATTACAAATACTGTTACTTCAGCTTCCTACTTTTATAATGAAATCATTGCTTCCGTCTACGAAAAGTATATACATGTACATGGTTTGATGTACACAAAAACATTAAAAAAATTAAAAGTACATATAGCCAAGTCAATTAAACTAACATAATCATAGATTATGATATCAAATGGCTCATATAACTAATATTCAAATACATAAAAATTATTAATGGTAGAACCATTAATTTCACCATTTTTAAACTCCATGTAGGTTTTTTCTCAATTTTTAAAATGTTCACTTAAAACATAGTCCCAAAATATAACTATGATAGATATGTATATATACAGAGAGAGAGAGAGAGAGAGAGAGAGAGAGAGAGAGAGAGAGAGAGAGAGAGAGAGAGAGAGAGATATCAAATAACTGCCAACTTTAACAAACCTAATTTGCACCTGAACTTGTTTGTCAATTAAACAAATAATAATGATTTTAATATGCTAATCAAGGTGGCAAAAATGTAACAGTTAATGAAACAACTGCATGCCATAGATCATAACAAATATATATACCGGTATTTAATTTGTGATAACATTTGTGGAGTTCGAAACAAGAGTTTTTAACAATCAACCATATATAGCCCCACAGTGAGCACATCTTCGCTGCCTCATGGCCAGACAGCAGAGAATGCCAATGGGGAAGAAGACGATAGCACAGCAAACACCAAGACACGTGAAGTCATCCTCCAACACTCCAACCTGAAACAAATGTAGAAATGTAGATAGTTACGTATAGCTAGCTGGTGATTTCTCACCTACTTTTTTACATAAATTGTCGCCGGGTACAGAATTACAAAAAATGAAGGTGTAGGTATATATAAGGTGTATAGTTCCTGTTTAATACTCAGACTCAGTTTTCTTGTTTCCAATATATTTCAGCTTCTGAAAATGGATGAAATGTGGTCCATTGATGTGCAATTGATCAAAGTTCATTGGGCCATTAATTTTTCCAGCTAGTGCTCCATTACTGCATGTGTAACGGAGGAAGGAAATGGTTTATTTAATGACACACTCAACAAATTTTATTTACAGTTATATGGCATCAGACATATGGTTAAGGATCACACATATATTGAGAAAGGAAACCCACTGTCATCACTTCATGGGCTACTCTTTTTATTAGCAGCAAGTGATCTTTTATATGCACCATCCCACAGACAGAATAACACATACCATGGCCTTTGATCTACCAGTTGTGGTGCACTGGCTGGAGCGAGAAATAGCCCATTGGGGATTAAACCCAGACCAACCACACATCAAGCGAACGCTTCACCGCTATAGGCTGTGTCTCGCCCCTGCATGTGTAACGAAGGCAAAGGTACATGTATGTAGTCAGGGCTCGAAACTCGCCCAAAAATACAGTGGCCCAAATAATAATAAGTGATGTTGGTAAATTATGGTAAGAGAACCATGACCAAGAATAATACTTGAGTGGCCGTTAGATACCATTTATCTCAGAACGAGTTGTTTTAAAAGCTATCTAACGAGTGAAAGCGAGGTTGATATGTTTTTTAAACAACGAGTTATGAGACAAAATTAATGATATCTAATGGACATGAATGTATTATTCTATTTCCTCAAAAGCCCGGTTTTAAGCAAATTCTTTTTCCACTACAAAATATTTACAGCTGTTGCACTTGTGTGATAGACACATGATTGTCAGGTTAAGTGTAATTTATTTCCACTGCATTGTTTTTCACCAATCTAATTAAAATTAGCTCCACTATTACATGTGGATCTAACAGCAGCCAGTTGGAACTCATGTCCACCAATCAAAACCTTACTTTTTGTAACTTGAAAAAAATGTAAAAACATTCCGAGTGTATATGACATGTTTTGTATGAATTACAAATGCCTTGTTTAGACCAGTAGAACTAACCAGTAGATTGCTAACAGCACTGCGTAGACTATCATTTTGTTTGTAAATAATAATTTAAATATTGACCAATCACACTTCTCCTTTTATAATATTACTTGTTACCAAACCAATTCTAAAAATATCGGGCGAGTCTATTTTAGTGGCCGTAGTACAGTGAACCATACCAATGCATACGGGATTGGTTATCAGTCTTCAATTTTATATTACAAATTATTTATATATTATAAAAAACCCAACTAAATCAGTCTTCAGTTATAAATTACAAATTATTTATATTTAAAAATAAAACATGTTTTAAGGCATTCGTAATTCACATGAAACATGTCATATACCCTCAGGATAATTGGGAATATTTTCAAATTATTTTTACTGGCATGATTCTGCAAGGAAGGTTTTGATTGGTGGACATGAGTTCCAACTGGCTGCTAATTAGACTGGTTTTTCACTGGCTGCATGGCACTGGTGACCTGGTCATCACCTAGGAGCAGCCAGTCATATGTCTTGAAATTGTTACCAAACATATGTGTGTTAACAACCCATCTGTTATCAAAAATAATGCATGGTGTTCTCACAAACTGGTAAGAAAAATATTAATAGTGGCTCATATGTTATAGCTCTAAAGAAGAAAGCCTAAAATAATATTATTTGGGCAACTAACACCAATATTTAAAAAAATATACTTTAAAAAACAAAAGAGTTGGGGAACCTGAAATATTAATGTTAATATCAACTATTAGAACGAAAATACATTTTGATAACAGACATCCTAATAAAGAACGTTCACATCTGTTTATCATTACACTATAACATATTCCATAGTTTGCACATGCATCACGCAGCAGCTCCGTACACGTGAGTTGGGTGTCATTCTTGATTTTGACAATTTCCATTAAGGTCCATTAATCACTGTGGAACATTATTTCTGTCAATTGTTTTCATTCTGTTGATAAGACAGTTGTTATTGTTTTCTTTTTAGGCATTTTTGTTGTTTGAATTTGCAACTTACTGATAAAACTGGTCCATTGTTAGGCATTTAGGAAGTGTTTTACCTGTCATACAACTTATAGTGATTAGGTGTGCTTGATATACTGGTACACAGGTTGTTCTTGATAGCTGACTGTCACGTTCGTACTTGTGATAATTGAGGAAACCCGCTGTCGCCACTTCATGGGCTACTCTCTTTAATTAGCAGCAAGAGATCATTAAATAAAACATTTTATATGCACCATCCAACAGAAACGATAACAAATAGCATAGCCTTTATTATACACGTTGTGGAGCATTGGCTAGAATGACAAATAGTCCACAACGGCCCACTGACTGATCGCGCATCTGGCAAACACTTTAAAAACTGGGCTACGTCCCACCCCTTCTTACACAAAGAAAATGTTGTTAGTGGGCCTTAATGGGCTAATTTTCGTTCTAGCGACCGGCGACGTCACTAAGGCAGACAGCGGACTTTGTCCACAACACCGGATTACCTATCTAGCATGGCCGGGATCGCTGAAGAAGAAGAAGTAGTTACAGCCAGTGCGTTACGACTGGTATATCAAATGCAGTGGTATGTGCTATCCTGTCTATGGGATGATGCATATATATAAAAGATCCCTTGCAGCTAATGGAAAAATAAAGTGGGGTTTCTCTCTAAAACCTACCGCAGACAAGGACTATCAACTGAGCTAAAAGTTACTTGTGATTTTTGGCTCAGCTTATAGTTCATATAGCCATTTCACTGCACACAATGAGCTAGTTTGCTTATGAAGGTCACAATGACATTATTCTGATGCAGTTTTCCTGTTTTCATCGAGCCAATGCAAGGCCAATAATATCAAACACCATATCACGACCACAAGAAATTAAAAAAAACCTCAGCAAAATAACCTGCATATGACAGCTAAATGTAGCTATCAGCTGAGCAAACATTCTCACGTAACTATTTACTCAGCTGATAACTCTTGTATGTGTGACTAGACATCAATGTTACAGTGTCTGCGCTTAACAATTTTTTTGAGTTGGCATCCGGGCAAGTGGTGACAGCATTTTCACTTGCCCGGTTCTATTTTGACTTGCCCGAATAATACTTTTATTTATTTATTAATTATTGATATAAATTTTGTTTTTAAAAATAGGTTGCCAGGTTTTCAGTCACCCGTCGTCGTTTTCAGTCGCCAGGGGCGATTGGGTGACCGTTAAGTTTGAACCCTGATGTTACCAAATGTTTCACCTCTAACAGCGGATGACTGATTAATCAATGTGCTCTAGTGATGTATTTAAGCAAAACAAACTTCTTCTTCTTCCAATAGCTGAAGATTAATAATTCAGTGTTCCTAGTGCTAATTACACGTTAAACAAAGCAAAGTTATAAACGTTTGAGAGATAATGCTTTCTTGAGGCCACATCAGTGATCATGAGAACGTACCCTACACGCCGGACAACCGCCGACCACGATAATCTGCTGCTGCTGCTGCTGCGGCTGGACTGTGATACTGCTGTACTGCTGGTAGCTCGACTGCGAAGGTGGTGGCATCTTCGAGGGATCATACGGAACCCCTTGTGGTGGATACGGTGCACCTCCAGGAGGTGGGTAGGGAGCCCCACTTGGAGGCGGGTATGCTGAAATAGAGAGAAAACATATTTGTCAGTATATTTTAAGTCAGTAGTCAGTTTTGAACATAACATTTGCTCATCAATTTTGTAAAACTGACTATACAGAGTTATACAGAAATATAACACACTAGTAGCCACCTAGCTGTATGTAGCCACCTAGCTGTATGTAGTCACCTAGCTGTATGTAGCCACCTAGCTGTATGTAGCCACCTAGCTGTATGCACCCGCCTAGCTGTATGTAGCCACCTAGTTGTAGCCGCCTAGCTATATGTAGCCATCTAACTGTATGTAGCCACCTACATGTAGCTATATGTAGCCGCCTAGCTGTGTGTAGCCACCTAACTGTATGTAGCCACCTAACTGTATGTAGTGTGACACAATATACAGCTAACTAGATGGCTACTGGTGTATTTTGTTTCTCTTTGGAAAAACAAAACTGGGGTAACCTAATTACTTTACGGGTACCCTAAATGTGAACTCATGATAGCCCTTCAGACAATCTAAACAAAACCCTGTGAAGAAAAAACTCCAACATAAAGCCCAACAAAATATATTTCTAGTCTCTGTCAGAGCGTGCATCTACTTTGAGCCTTAATTGCGTGAACTAGGATATATTTTTGTGACTTCAATTAAAATAGGTCTCTTATTTCAGTATCAGATATAACCATCTTTTCTGTGCAATCCACGTTTAGTTTTTTTTTTTTAATCTCATTTCTGCATCAATTTGGGAACTTTGGTCCGACCAGAGACTACATTGTAACTTTTACAAATAGCTTTAAGTTACCGTGTATATTTGTTTATGAATTATGAGTTTAGAAACACTTTTTGAACCTAACAGAATGTAGCTAGAGTCTTACAAAGAATTAAGTCAAGTATCTTGTAAAGTTTGCTTTATTTAACGATGCCTCTAGAGCACATTGATTTTTATCTTATCATTTTTGATACTGGATGTCAAACATAAGGTCATTCGGACATATTTCTTTAGAGGTAACCTGCTGCCGCCACATATGCTACTCTTTCTGATAAGCAGCAAGGGGTATTTTATTTTCACTTTCCCACAGCCAGGACAGCACATACCACAGCCTTTGATAAATGATTTGTGGACCACTAGTTGGAATGGAAAATAGCCCAAACTGCAAATGGGTCTATACTGAGAAGAATCGATCCAATGACTGACTGCTTCACAGGTGGATACGCTACTGATTGAGCTATATCCCGCTACCTGTATCTTGTATGATGTGATATATCATACTGCAAAAGCTAATGATACTCGATTTACAAACACAAAAATGGAATAAATAATGATTTTCCGACTATTCCTGTAGGATCGCAGGATACATAAAATAACTGGTTACTGCTTTAAGATAATATCGGCTTTAGCAGAGCCTCACAGCATTCACAACACATCATTCACAATTCTAACCCTAAAAGGATAAAGCCTAAATCTTAAGGCAGTAAAGAGTTATTCCCTATATGTTACTTACAGCCAGGCTGGTTGGCAGATGGAGTGTATGCTGGCGGAGCATTATACGGGTCACTCATTTTCAAAGATCTTCTTGAGAAATATCCTGAAATAACAAACAGTACATAACTTTATATACATATATATATATATATTGTATATATATTGTATATATATATATAGTGATTTCCCTAGAAATTTGGCAGGACATGCATGGTAGACCAAACACTTTTGGGGCATTTACACAATTTTCGGGGCACTTGTATTTCATTAAAAATACACCAAAATTAATTGAAATAAACATTAATGTAATTTATGTGCTTGCTTTAATAAATGAATTGCAAAAGATATATACAAGGCATATCTTATCAACTAATAATACCTTTTTGGATCTTTTATAAAGGCAATTTTAGATTAGGCAAGATGGTGCTAGACTACGGAGGCATGGTGCCGCACTATGCTAAAATAAGCTAGGGAAAACACTAATATATATGCTTAACAAAAAAGTGAACGCTGATTAATAGATTTCATTGACATACCAATTTACTCATTCAGTGTTGAACAAGGAACATACAATTGAAAATGTACCCATGTACTGAAATGTACCATGAAACAGAAACCCATTTTTGGTTTTAAAAAATACCATTAATTTGGTGAAAATGTACCCATATATAGGTACGGATTACATCTATATTAGAACTGAGTGGTACACCACATGCATATATACCATTCGGTATTGGTATCATTGCAAGTAAATTTTAATTAGATGAAATTAGCAGGTGAGACTTAACTCGTGATTTGGCATGCATTTAAAGCCGAATATAGCAGAAATACCACTCAATATCGGTATTGTATCCATACCAAATACCATACCAATATCGAGGTAATCACCCCAAAGACTGATACCGGTAATGAACTTGAAATTTCAATACTGCAAGTTCATATTTAAATAATGTTTGGTCAAAGCCAACAAGACCTGCACGATAGCAACTGCAGTGGTTGGCCTCCTTACTTGTCAGTGTACCCAGAAAATCAGATGTTAATTGTTAATCGTAAGAACAAATTCTGTGATGCCCTGGCATGACTTGTGAAAGTTTCTTTTTATATTGCATACAACCAGTTTTTGCTTGCCTGGTACCCTTATCTTGATTATTAAATCATTTTAGACAATACTTGACGTGCCAGGACCCCAGTTAAATTCAATCCCTGGATTTGCGGTGAATAAATAAATTATGGCAGTTGTGAAGTAAGATATTATAACTCAAACTTTATTTTACCAAAATGGCGATAATAATGATGGGACAGTAGTCCGAAGGGATGTATAGAACGTAGTTTTTTTCTAAGTCCAAATATTGTTACATACCCTATATATATAGCTGGTATTCAAAACTCATGGCACCATGTTTCAAATGTTTCTCAATTGAAATAGTGCAACAAATGAACACACAAACCAAAAATGTATAATCATCATTATTAACAAAATAAATCCGACGACAACGTAAAACATTTGCACAACATTGTAAATGTACTAAATAAGAGGGAAGGAACTCACCGGCACATTAAAAAAGTACGGACTTAATGTGTGTCGATCAAGTCAATAATTTTCTTAACATGCATGGCGAATTGCTTCTCTCTATTTAGCAAATTTAACATGATGGGGATATATTTAAGGTTGTTGTTGAAGATTTATTTTGTTAATAATGATGCAAGTGTTTCAAATGAGATTTAGTGAGTATAGTAGGTTATACATTTTCAGTTTTTGTGTCCATTTGTTGGACTATTTTGATTGAGAAACAGTTGAAACATTGTGCCACCAGTTTTGAATAAAGGCTATATATATAGAGTTCTATGTAACATTTACTACATCCCTCCGGACTAATGTGCACTCTGCACTTACGAGATACATGCTAGAGTACATGTAACCTTGGCGTTGGCTGCTACAATGAATGGTAAACTGAGACTAAGACAATTATGGTATAAGATAGTATACCCAGGGTTTCTGCCAGAGGGTAAAATGTGTATGGCAGGGTTCAAACTTAACTCGCCCGATTGCCCATAGTGACTGAAAATAATTATCAATAATTAATAACGAAATAGAAGTATTATTCAGGCAAGTAAAAATAGCACCGGGCAAGTGAAAGTTCTGTCACTATTTGCCCTGATGCCAACTGAAAAAAAAGTTAAGCGCACATACTGGTATGGTGCCATACTCAAATCTGTTTGCAGATTATTTTTTGTTAAAGTTGAACTTTTGACAAAAATGTATTACTCCTATCATTACTCAATTTACTGTATCATGTACTCTAACCGCAAGCCTTGAAATAAAAAATATTGGTGTACCTGACACAATGTCCTGTACCAACCAATTTGTGCCTGACATAAAAGAAATTGTACCCGTCACAAAACATTGTAAATACAAATGAAATAAATCATGTTTTATGTTGTTTAATAATTGATATATTTAATTACTAAACAGCCAATGCAGTAGTTACGGCAATAGCCACCAAATGATGACATTTATTATTGTTGAACTTTCAGATTCATGATGATCAGACTATATGTCATCAGTATCTTGTTTGTGGTAATATTCTATATGTTTGGTTGCCGAGTGATCTTTAGCATTTTATACCTGCACATTTGTGGACCCTTTGCATCCGAAAAAGCGTGATTATACTGCATTTCGTTTTGAATTTTTTTGCAGAGCGAGCACGTCATAATGCTTTCTTCAAACTGTAGTCACAAAGAGGCATTTGTATTAACTAAATCCTCCTTTTACCATTTTAGTTTAGTGCTAGATTTTAAGATACTACTCTGCGGGATATTCGTTTGGAAATTTTTGGGGGACGATTTAATCAGCGGCTGCCCGTCGTGGATACTGGGAACAGGGACAGTTGATTTGTCATTATCGGTACCTGTTCTTTTACAGCACAAACTGAAGTTATTTTGTTTAACATCCTTTAATTGTTTACCACGAGGCAATTTGAATTGCAAAATTTAAATGAAAATGCCACAGGAAGTATACGCCAAGTAAGAAAGGTCAATTACTAATATACGTGACATCATTGTTTACAATTTAAGTTCCCGCAAAATCGAGACTATGAAAAGTCCTACTAAACAGGTACTTCACTGTAGATGAACTTTGTGTTGGACTGTCAAGTTTCCCGCGAACCGGTTCGAATCCCACGTTTTTTTCCATTCGTAATCAATTATTTTTTAATCGGTGCATTAAGTGTATTCGATTCTAAAACAGCCGGCTTTTACTACAACGTGAGCTTCGGACATGGTGACCGGCACAATCGACATTGTTACTGATAAGTTACAAATTTGTACCGGACAATGACTGTGACCGGCCGCTTATTTCAAGGCTTGTAACCGTAACCCATTTTCTTCCTTGGAGAGGCCCCCATACGTCCTGTTGACTGTAATTGCATTCAGTTTCATTGCACCTGACATACCCAAATATTTCTTTCTAGCAGAAACACTGATACCATATAATAGTTTTCACCTCATTTTAACAAACATTTCTATCAATGCGACAAACAAACCTAGGCTAAGAATGCTGACTTAATTCACAGCATATTCCATTTATAAAAAATACAATTACGGTCTTTTTTAAAATCCAGCTAACTTATTAAATTTATATCTAACATCTAACAAATATGATTATTGTAAACTAATTTTTGATTTCATACATGTTGAATACATGCTGTTAAAATTAATAACCTTAATTGATTATTAAAATAAGCAAACATCATTAGGCCTAAGCTGTATTCTGGATGGTTGCTAGTCACTTCGTACCATGGTCATTTCGTACCATAGTCATTTCGTACCTAATTTGGTCGTTCTGTACCCTGGTTATTTCGTACCCTGGTCATTTCGTACCATTGCAATAAGTCATTTTGTACCGTAACTGAAAGTCATATTGTACCATGGCATAACAATCACCCGGATAGTGTCTTTTACAAAATGACATTAAATTACAAAACGTTTGTTAATTTAAAGGATATTTTATCAGCAGAAGAATAAACGTTATCCACACTTTGTACAAACATTAGCAACTGGATAATTTGGCATTCAGTAGGGTAGTTATTGTTTTAATGGTTGTTATTGTTTATTTCTTAAACAAATAAGATGCAAATAAGTAATATTCGGACATTTGAACTGTTAACTAAAATATGTGTCCATATTTATTTATTATTATTAGCATATTTATTAATTGTGAATATAAAAAGTGCACTTTGGTCAACTGGATTATTGCTGACTTCTTACAGTAGAAACACTATTTCCCTTCGTAGATATATTTTTTCATACAAGTTTGCAAGTAATCTGTCTCTAAATTTTCTGTTGTTTGATGAAAATTGTATTCAAAACTATACGGATTATCTTGAACCTGAAATGTATTCATTTTACCTGCTTTAAGTGTGATGTTTGTTTAATGTGTTAGTTTGAACGATGGTATGAAATGACTAGGGTACGAAATGACTTTTTGCAATGGTACAAAATGACCAGGCAGCATGGTACGATATAACTTGGGTACGATATAACTTGTGTACGAAATGACTATGATTCTTCTGGATGACACCGTTTTTCATTACTGGTCGTGAGATCGCTATTATTAGTATTAAGCTAATTAACTGAATACTTGGTATTATTATTATGTTTGAGGTATCGCACGGATTAGGTAACTGTTATTTCACATCAGAAGATTGAAAATGGTTTAGCAAATATTTTAGACACTTGCACATTTTATTTGCCCTTTTTTTGTGTTTTAAATTAGCCACTGGCTGGTAGGACTTTCCTTTGGCACAGTCATATATAATGATATATAAAGAACATTAACAATACTTATATTTTATAATAGTTAGGGATAGAGTTAGGGTTAGTGACAGTGACAAAGGAAAGTCCTTCCATAGTATCTGATTATAGGCCTAAATAATTAAAAGTAGTAAATAGTTACAGTAAATATGAAACTATGAGACTGCCCCTTTAATTATAAATTAGTTTGGTGGTCTTAAAATGAATTGTCAAATAACGTTGAAAATTATTGTAACTTATGATATCTTAAATTTTGCTAACCATTTTGAGAAGAAGAAATATAATAAAATAAAACGTACCAAACTGTCAATATCGATAGTAGAAAACACCTCTACTGAACAAAATGTAGGACAAGCCACAATCACCTGACAATTACACTGCGCTTGTGCAAACAATACACTTCCTGGTACACTAGTTGCGTCCCTTTTTATGAAAAACAACAAAAACGAAAGTAGGTTAATCAACTGGTTTTCTTACAAAATTAAAATTAGCCAGTCTATTAGTACCTTCTGTAGCCATGTATTTATATGCATACATGCTTGTGATGTAAAGCCACCATTGATTATTTTATATTTTAAATATATTCTTGATGATTATTTTAATATATCTATATATCTACAAAGCTAGATGAATGGGAGATAATGCACTGTCTGGTTTCTATCGTATACAGCCAAATTCTAAGTTCAAATACAAGCATATAACTGCACTTTTAATTCACTCCCGAGTTGTCGTCATTAACGCATATCGTCTAATGCTTACTAGCCAGTTAGAACAATGCTCGCCATTTTGTAATACCGTGCGGTATCTAGCAGGCACTTCCTAGCATCCAATTACGCTAGCAGCCAATTTCAGCAGACAGGCATGGCGACGTTCTAACCCCCGGACTCATACGCCGTTTATAATGTGTGTTGTGGTGTGGTCTATACGAAACTGTCGTGCAGAAGGATTTTTAAAGTGATACTTCAGATATTATAAAAGTGCTTAATAAAACGGTTAAGTTGTATTTATACGGATATTAGTAACAATAAGACCAAACATTAGTCTTGGTTGTTATTTTGTTGGTTGTTATTTATAAAGATATTCATTAAAACTAAAAAATTCTTAAGTTGTAGTGAATAATAACAAATAGCATAACAGTGTGTTTAAAAGTGTGAAATACAGGTAACAATTGAAATTCGTACGAGTACTATACGATGTTTAGAACGTCGACACGAGTGTCTGCAGAAATTGGCTGCTAGCGAAATTGACTGCTATGAATTGACTGCTCGGTTTTTGTGATGCAACAATAGCCGAACCGTACTATTTTTAGCCTAGTGGGCGCCTGCCAAAAGTGTCTCACTTTCAAAATTCTCGGTTTCTTTTTAACTTAAAAAAGTCAGTGTAGTGAAACCAATTCGGAGTGCGGCGTTTTATATGCACGAAACGTAATGGGATTTTCTGTTCTATATGCTTAAATAATAAACATATGTCAGGGAATTCCGCTTTAAACCTAGTTGTAACGACATTAAAATGTACGGAAGCCGAAGAAGGGACATGATTTATCCTGAGCGCACCAGAAAATAACACGTGCTCACGTGAAATTATTTTGTGAGCACGTAATAATTTATGTGGTGTGCACGTGAAGCTATTATGTTAGCACCTGGTAGCATCAAAGAAAGAAAGAAAGAAATGATTTATTTAACGGCGCACTCAACACATTTTATTTACGGTTATATGGCGTCAGACATATGGTTAAGGACCAAACATATTTTGAGAGGAAACCCGCTGTCGCCACTTCATGGGCTACTCTTTCCGATTAGCAGCAAGGGATCTTTTATTTGCGCTTCCCACAGGCAGGATAGCACAAACCATGGCCTTTGTTGAATTCGTTATGTATCACTGGTCGGTGCAAGTGGTTTACACTTTCCCATTGAGCCTTGCGGAGTACTCACTCAGGGTTTGGAGTCGGTATCTGGATTTATGGAGAATAACACACGAGTGGGCGTTAATGCCATTTATATTACAGGTTGTTTTAAACCATATCCAACGAATGAAAAAGAGTTGTATAGATTTATAAACAACTCTTTGTAACAAGAATGGCATGTAACCGATACGAGTGTACTATTTTATTTCTTGCACGTCTTTAAAAGTCAGCTTTAATGAAAATTGAAACGTTGTTTTTTTCCAAGTAAGTTATTTACAGCACCAGCATCCGCATAGATGACCTGTAGACTACATCATCTGACACAGAGAAATATTGTGTAGACTGACATTTAAGTGATCATCAAGGAATAGCTAATGATGTACGGTATTTTTAAATTGATAACACACGCGTGTATTAATGCTGTGTGATGCCATAATCTCACACGACGTTCTCGTGAACGTGTGCGTAGGAAATAAGTATTAATACATGTATACATTATATAAGTAAATGCCAGTCAAGACATGTTTCAATGAGAAAGTCACGCGGTCTTTATAACCATATATTGCAACCATATGAAAAGAATTCATTAAAATCGAGGCAAGCCTGTTTTGAATGAATTGCCTGTTTGAGAATATACGTTTTGATACAAAAGAAAGGAATTGGAAATGTGTCAGATCAGTTAGTCCTAAGTCCTAAGTTCTTAACGTGCACATTCAGAGCAAGCTGTTGTAGCGCACGCCTGTCACATGCACAGGGACCGGCCTTGGCCGGATCTCTCCGTCTGTGACAGGAAAGGTGTGGGAGAGGGTAAGAGGGGACCGCCTGCGCTATCGGGTTCAAGGGAGAACCAGTAGCCCAATCAACTTGGAGGCAGGTGGGGGGATTGTTGGTGCTATGGAATTTTGATACCCTAATGGGTGGGGTCAAAAGAAAATTGGGTGCGCAATTTTGATGAAGGAATTTTGGCGCAATTTTGATGGTCGTTCTAAATTGAAACAAGAGTGAGAGCTAAAATTTGTCTATTAGTAGTTCGAAAAAGCTCTTAATTATGACCGCCGATCAGTTAGACGCATTTCTATTATTTTATCCTATGAATATGGCATATAACAGGTACACCATTGGCGTTCTTGTAGAATAGCCGTTTCTGATTGGCTGAATTGATATATGTCTTGCTATTATTGACACGGATGGCGTGTGTTATCAATTCAAAGACACGTGTACATCATTAGCTATTCCTTGGTGATCACTTAAATGTCAGTCTACACAATATTTCTCTGTGTCAGATGATGTAGTCTACAGGTCATCTATGCGGATGCTGGCGCTGTAAATAACTTACTTGGAAAAAAAACAACGTTTCAATTTTCATTAAAGCTGACTTTTAAGGACGTGCAAGAAATGAAATAGTACACTCGTATCGGTTACATACCATTCTTGTTACAAAGAGTTGTTTATAAATCTATACAACTCTTTTTCATTCGTTGGATATGGTTTAAAACAACCTGTAATATAAATGGCATTAACGCCCACTCGTGTGTTATTCTCCATAAATAACAACAAATTACATAATTCTATATGATAAAGAAAGGAGATTAATTGACTTAGTAAGAGATTTTGAATAATAAATGCGATACCACAAAAATAAGGTAACCAGCATACACATTATAACACTATTAACCTGAATGTAATCCTTAAAGACAAACTGCAATAGCGATTTGTCCACAGTGTCACCCTCGACGTTGCCATCATTCTTCATTTCATGAAAAAGTGGTATCCAAAAATCCATACAGTCATGGGCGTCCGCAGAAACAAATGCAGGGGGAGGGGGGGGGGGGCAATGTTATCCTGAATTCGACGTGTGAAGTGTGAAGACATCTTCTTGCTAAGATTACTGTAAATAACAGAACAAAATGTTAACAATTCTTCAGGTAGAAGACACACGATTGATCGAATGTCATGATATTTGGCGTGGAAGATAGTGTATTTTGTATTTTCCATGTAATTTTTTCAAATTGCCCCTACCTGCGGACGCCCATGCATACAGTGTGTTCGAAGCATACCCCACCATGATTCAATTCGTTGATTGTCTTGGCTGGTTCCATAAATGAACGAACTGTCCTCGGACAAAGTTCCTGTTTCATTCCACCGCAAAAATTGTTGCATCTGTGCTGTGTGACCATTTTCTGTCCCTCTGTCACTCCTCGTATAAAGTGAAACACCTCCAATTTCTGCCACAGCGGAGACAAAATAGAAGGAAATCACCTATGGACAACTGTTGGTTTCCCCTACCTCAAGCCAAATAATTTTACGTGAAAAGCCATCTATGCACCCATTAATACAAAATCCAAAGGGAGTCAGTTTGTCATGATTATATATTAATTCACTTTTGAAT
>JAECMU010045856.1:0-16475 GCA_016106625.1 Dracogyra subfuscus | reverse complement strand
AAATCAAAGGCGGAAACCGTAAGGCGTGTGTAGCGGGCATGTGTTTGAAGGTGAGAAGAAGTCAACAGTTTCAGACAGTACAAATGGAAACAATCAAGCATTAATTACTCTGTCTGCTATTCTGGGCTGAAACCGCAGAAAGCGGTGACCCGTGACGTAACATCAGATGTTGGTCAGTGGAAATTCCGGTCGGCTTTGTTAGCTGGAAGTTGTGTTTTCACGCGAAGTTGACTCTTCATTCATTTACACTACGCCGGTTTGTTCAGGTTAATTTATTAACATTTCTGATCGAAAAATCAATCCGGTTTTCAGAATTGACAGGTTCCGGTTTTACCAGGTTTTTATACATGGTTTAAATAGCAAAAAAATTCGGGACCATGGAACTTGGCCGGTTTTGACAGGATTCCAGTATGTTCAAGGTCCGGTTTAGACAGGTTTCACTGTAGTAATGATAAGAGTAATTAATTTTGTCAAAAGGTAAACTTAAAAAAATAATATTTGCATAAAATTTGAGGTATGTCGCTATACCTGTTTTACCATCTAGCAGAAACCCTCTGTAACTTTTTAGATACAGTAATACTTTACCTGTTTCAAGTGACATTAGGTTATTGTAAAAAAACCTGATAATCTTCCATAAATATCAAATTAGTTTTTTTAACTGCTGTGACTAAGTTGTACAGGTGTTTCCTTTATATTTTGACAAATATCATATATTTTCCATTGACTGTCTGTTTTTATCCTTGTTGTGGTATTGTATTTGTAGACAGAAAGATATTCACCTGTTAACCCCGTGATACTGATACATGTATAAAGAGGGAGTCTCACCTTGAAACTAGCACTAAGGAAAGACTCCAGCATGTATGCTAATATTATCAGTAACCTTAACTCTAAACCTGAATGCACTGAATACTGGAATGTTTGGAAGTCTTGCCAACCCTAACAATGGGTAGGATATTTTACTGTGTATTGTCTACATTCCATGTAATAATTTACATCAAATTCTACTTTTGAAAGTAAAATCTTACACTACTTCTGGCATTCACCAAATTCACCCACTACGAATTTTGATAGCTACAGTGATGTGAGATTCTGAGTTTTCACAGAATTCCGTGTTTTCATGACCTAAATTCCACTGTTTTTTCCCTGTGAATAAATAAAAATATAAATTTAACAGTTTTGTCTAACTTTTAAGCTGTTTACAGGTATTTCCATCTTTTAATCAACACAGAAGTCATTTCGACTTATCTCCCTTCCTGCACTGAACAGTAACGAGGTTTGCCAAGGTTTTCTGTTGTTAGGCGACATTTCATTGGTTCGTTTTCGCCAACCGTGTATAGCGTTAGACAATTAGCCGACCTTTTGTGAAGCGGCAATGGCAATACGACTCAAAAATATCATCGGCCCCAGACACTACTTAACACATTTTTTTAGTTTTTGACATTTGGTCACTCACATCTCTGTAGATAATTTAGCTAAATCTGCTAACCAAGAGCTAGTCCTGAATGTAAAGTTCTGGTAAAAATATTGATTTATTTTTTTAGAACAGTAAACAGTTTTAACTGAAAACATATTTACATTATGTTCTTGTCATAGATCAGTGTCTAATCCTCTTGTTCTACATATTTGGATTACCACCTTAAGTACTGACAAGTACAGAACTATATTTGTATTTTAATTCCACCAAATCACTTTGATTTATTCTAAATGTAAAGAAAGAAATGTTTTATTTAACGAAGCATTCAACACATTTTATTTACGATTATATGGCGTCCGACATATGGTTAAGGACCACACAGATATTGAGAGAGGAAACCCGTTGTCACCTCTTCATGGGCTACTCTTTCCGATTAGCAGCAATGGATCTTTTATATGCACCATCCCACAGACAGGATAGCACATACCACAGCCTTTATTACACCAGTCGTGGTGCACTGGCTGTGACAAAAAATAGCCCGATGGGCCCACCGACGGGGATCGATCCCAGACTGACCGTGCATCGAGCGAGCACTGTACCACTGAGCTACGTGCTGCCCCCCTAAATGTAAAGAGGCCTGTACTAGAAGTTACTGAAAAGAACTTTGCTGTAAACGAAATAAGACATAACACAACTAGCTTCCCATAAATATAGCGGCAAGACGTATCCCACTGGTAAAGTGATAGCTTGATGCGCAGTCAGTTTGAGATCGATCCCTTTCATTAGGCCCATTGGGCTATTTCTCGTCAGTGCACCATAGCTGGTAATTCAAAAGCCATGATATGTGCTATCCTATCTATGAAAGATCCCTTGCTGCTAATTGAAAAGAGTAGCCCATCAAGTGGTGACAGCAGGTTTCCTCCATCAATATCTGTGTGGTCCTTAACCATATGTCCTATGCCATATATTTGATATAATCATAAATAAAATGTGTTGAGTGTGTTGTTAAATAAAACATATCCTTCCTTCTTCCATCAATTTTATTGTTCAGTATAAGGATCACATGGTATATAGATCATCTAATTTTGTTGGCAAGACTGATGTCAGCATAGCAGACAAAACATTTGCTGGCATTTTTAATGACCAGATTTTGTGAAGCATTTCTTTACTACCAAAACATAGCATTTAATATAAAATATGGACAATATTTATGGTATTATAATTAAAACATAAAGTTTGTAGCTTTAAAAAAAAGATACTTTGTTGTTTATGTTCAGGTCGACAATGAGGTAATATCTCACATAATCTTGTGATACATGCAATTACTAAAGAAATCAAGATTCAGTTTGCCTTATTCAGTAAGCAAAGTTTTTACATGGTTTATAAGCTGTGGTGTTGTTACATATCCACAAATATTTTGTGTTGTTTAAATTGTTTCAAAAGTACTTGGTCAAACTATAGCAAAGTGTTGCAGCTTTACAATCAGAAAACATCATCATTGAACCATATGTTTCCAAAATTAAATTTGTCATTTTGAACCTCCTTTTTTTCCAGCTTAAAAATTGTTTAAAAAAAACAACCAGCTTAACACTATTTTGGTGGGAGTAATATTTTTAAGGGACATCTATCTTGATTGCCATCAACATTTTTACCAACTTTCTGATAATTTTTTGAATGAATTTCTGTAGGCCTCGATATCTACATATTGGTATACATAATTTTATGGATGCAAATTATTCATTTCAGTTTGATATGTACCTTAGTATTTAAAGGACATCATGGCTCAGTGATCTTCAATAAAAATAAATATATATGTGGAATTATGCATGTTGTTTAGTTGTTTTAATCATTTAATTATGAAAATTATGAATCCGTTCTTTTTATCTTTCAGTGAGAAAGCTCTTGCTGCAACTGGGGATCGTGGTATTCAGCTAGCTTCTGACTGGTTTGTTTTTATATAATATAGAATTCTTTTCCTCCAAATTTTACTACCAGTTATAACACTTTATAAATTCCAGACTCAAGACTCTAATAGAGTGAGACTTGAGCATCATGGCAATGCCATACAAATTGCGTGTGCAACATCATTTGAGATTGAGTGTGGACTCAACTTTTCATTCATTTCAGGTTGAATCACACTGTCCTGGGCACACACCTCAGCTATCTGGGCTGTCTGACCAGGACAGTGTGTTAGGTTTTAGTGGTTAATGAGAGAGAGTAGAGGGTGTAGTGGGCCCATCCCATTGAGCCCTTAAGAACCCGCTTTGGGTTAGAGCTGGTACCAGACTGCAAACCCTGTACCTGCCATCCTGTAGTCCGATGGCTTAACCACAACGCCACTGAGGCCGGTAATGTGTGGACACAACAAGTTTTATAAGCACAGTGCTAGATACCTGTATATGTGACATGCTGCTAGTAGGCCAGTTGTGGAACATCAGCGGCTTTAGCATTGGTCTACTGTAATTATCTCTGGCCTGCTATAATTATCTCTGGCCTACTGTAATTATCTCTGGTTCACTGTAATTATCTCTGGCCCAGTGTAATTATCTCTGGCCTACTGTAATTATCTCTGGTTCACTGTAATTATCTCTAGTCTACTGTAATTATCTCTGGCCTACTGTCATTATCTCTGGGCAAGCCAGGTTGGCTCGCTGGTTGCTAGACACTGGTATTGGCTCTCAGCATTCTGTCGCTAATTAACCAATGTTTGTGTGTGACAATTAATGTCAAATGGCTAATGTACTGCTGCTACCTTGGTGGTGGGTACACAGGATATGTGATGTCCATTGAAATTCATGGCAGAAGTCAACAGTGTCAACAATTTGCAATACCCTTATAATAACTACTGGATATATGCATGCTCATTTGAAGTACACTGTGCTAACAACATAATATCTTTTTAAGTGCACGTACAAGTATATTTAAATATACATTGTGTGAAAATATTGTCTTAATTATTAATATTATTATTAATTGAGTCATGTTATATAAACTGTGGTGAAAGCAGTGTCATTAAAATCAGATCTTGACTATATTTTTCAATCTTGAATGTGGAACATTTTATTCAGTATCGCGTCACGATTCACTATGCAAGTTTCAGAGATCGCTACACAATTTTAAAACATTGAACAGTAGTTGCTAATACATTTTCATTTAACTAGAAATATTGCTAATCAAGATTTAGAAAACAAAATATGCCAGTACCTTTATGCATTCAGAATGACTATCCATAAGAAAAATGTGTTTGAACTAATTGCAGATTGGTTCTGAAATATTTGAACTTTATAAACACGGTTTTCAATGTTTATTTTAGGCTTTTGTCTCATGTACACGACCCATTGCTCGATAAGAAGATGCCGAGGGAGTACATTTTATACCTGTGCCCTGTTGGTGCCTTTCAGTCTGAAGTTGCTAAATTCTGGGACAACTCCATGTCAAAATGTGGATGGAATGCAGCACACTCATATTTCCCACACATAACACTTTGCTCATTTTTCAGGGTATGTCTTTCATTTTATAGTTTATAATATTTCATTTGTGAAAGATAATAAAATATAGTTAAATAGGCTAAACAGACTTGCAGCCAGTTCTTCCTTTGTGCTTATCCAACATGAACCTTGCTGTTAATCGAAAAGAATAGCCCATGAAGTGGCAATAGCAAGTTTCCTCTCTCAATATCTGTGAGGTCCGTAACCATATGTCTTATGCCATATAACTGTACATAAAATGTACCGGTATTGCGTGGGTGGCTAAATAAAACATTTCTTTCTTCCTTCTCCAACATGTTTTGGAGTCCTAGTTTTTGTTATTAAACTGAAGTGAACACTTACAGTGCTCCCCAAATTAAAATTTGACCCCTGCTGCTATTAGGTGTTTAAATGTGGTATTTGTAACTCTTGGCATAGAGAATATGAGAAAAACCCCAGTACTGATCAAGACAATAACAAATTGAAAGAAAGAAAAGCTTTATGTAACAACACTCTCAACACATTTTATTTACGGTTATATGGCATCAGACATATTGTTAAGGACCACACAGATTTGGAGAGGAAACCCACTGTTACCACTTCATGGGCTACTCTTTTCGATTAGCAGCAAGAGATCTTTTATTTGCACTTCCCACAGGTAGGATAGCACAAACCATTCCCTTTGTAGAACCAGTTACAGGGTACGAAGTTAAGGGTCGCCCGTGGTGAGTCAAAATGGCATCGGGCAAGTCAAAACCTTATCACGTGTTGCCCGCCTGGCTACCCAAAATTTCCGCGTATTATGTTAGGTATAAAATGCAAATTACTAGTTGATCAGGGAGTTTAATTTGTATTTATTGTTTTCAACTGGTTACTGTTACTGCGCTATCAAACTCATATAGGATATAACAGCGACCACTTCCCCAGTCTATCGGACGCCCCAAAACCATTCGGAATGTCTCGACCAGTCGGCCCGTAATATTCGTAGGCTCAATCGGAACACCTCGGACATGTCCATCTTTAGTCACAATCGGAATAAATAGTTGCATTTCGCTACGCTATGATTTGCAGAGAGACAGACAGGTTTTCAGGGCCCGCGCTGTCGGTAGCCAAATTAGGCTAATTTTTATAAAAAATGGCTAATAAAATTTGCAAGTGGCTAAAATTTTGGCTAAGCCATTTTCTGTCTTCTGATGTGAACAAACGGTTACATAATCAATTCGACACCTCAAACATAATAATACTATCAAATATTCAATTAGCGTAATAGCGATCTCGCGACTGGTAACGAGAAATGGTGTCATGCAGAATACAGCGTAGGCCTTATAATGTTTGCGTATTTTAATAATCACGGCTATTAATTTTAACGGCATGTATTCAACATGTATGACAGCAATGTCTGGAAGATCTGTAACTTGTTATTTTTATTTTGTAAAATCTTTGAGCCAAAGTTACAAAAACAGACCGACAATGCGTGTCAATTTGAACACATGCTAGTTCAGGGCTGAAAAACATGTAAGCCCTCTTGAAGTCTGAGTTCAGCCAGACCGAGCGAACGTCAGGAAGAACATTCGTTGGACGAACTGAGGACAGGTCTCGTTCGAATATATGTCACGATTCGGTCAGCTGACACCAGCATGTCAAGAGATATTGTTGCGGATATTAAACGTAAAAGTAAATCTTGATGTGAATTTGTAGAAAAACAATAGTTATTCGCATCAATGAATACCTAACTGCAGGTTTTGTTTATTCCTTTGTCTTTGTTAATTTCGTACCCATGGTCGAGAGCACGCATGCAAATAGCGATCGCCGGAAATGAACATGCATTATAAAATGATTATTTAAATTATACAATTATACAATAAATGTACACTGAATAAAATCCGTTTACTACAATAATCATATTTGTTAGATAATTTTAGATATAACTTTGTAAGACTGTGAGTTGACATATAATAAGTTAGCTGGATTTTGAAATGACCGTAAATTTTAATTTTATTAAAATATTATTTTATTTTATTTATTATTATTTTTTTAATTATTAAATGGAGTATACTGTGAAGTCGGCATTCTTAGCGGAGGTATTTTGTATGCAGAAATGACAGCAACAACATGGCACAAATTATTAAATTGTTTGGGGTTGGGAATTGATGGGTCACTTAAAAAAAAAAAAGTTATTCAAACTAACATAAAGATTGCTATTTAAAGAAATAATGAGCTCTGTATATATACTGTATATAAAAAAAATTATTTGGGAAAAACAGGAAGAAAGAGAAAACACCACCAGCCATAACATCCACCCACCCCCATATTTCTGTGTTTGTTAATTTAATGTCATAGGCATTGGGGTACTAGTTTCAAACTCTGAAGATATTGCATAACAATATCCCAACCCCACCCCCGCTGAAAAACTCGAAGTAATATATTAACTGCCCCTACCCCCATTGAGATTTTGTTATTCACATTTATTCCCGTTTGTACACAATTAGCTGAAAAAGATACATTTTCATATTCATATATAAATACTCTATACAGTACTGCGTAAAACAAATTTGGCTAAAGCATTTTCAATATTGCTAATACAAATTCCATTTGGCTAATATTTTGGCTACAGGTATTTTTGATCCAGGGTGAGCCCTGCCATTGTGTTTATGAAATATACCGAGTCTACTATACCCCAAAGTTCAAACACCAGGTCGTCAATGCCAACGATATCAACAAATTTCATTTGCTATGCACGTGCGTGTATTGTGGTAACTTCTAATTAACTGAACTCTTGACAGATCACACAAATGTCACGACGTTGTTGTTGTTGATTGTCTTGTAAATAAACCAGTTGAATTATTGTATTTGTTATGAAACTAAAACAAGTTGTGTTTCCTTCTTTTGTGTTATTATTATTGTTTGTATGATATAACATGTTATTGTAAAGTGCAATTTAAGTAAGGTATTTTAAAAACAAAATGCAGCCTTGGGCCACTCAAAAGTTGTACGGGTGAGTCAAAGTGCTGCTATGAGTGGCCCGATTGGCGAGTAAAAAAAAATCCCAAGTTCGTACCCTGCAGTTATGGATCACTGGTCGGTGTAAGTATTTTACACCTACCCACTGAGCCTTGCGGAGTACTCGCTCAGGGTTTGGAGTCGGTATCTGGATTAAAAATCCCATGCGTCGACTGGGATCCGAACCAGCCTGTACTCTGATGGCCTAACCATGACACAACCGAGGCCGGTATAACAAATTGAATGCATTGGTGGTTTTGTTATTCAGATTATATGACCAAAATGGAAAATCCCAAATGGGTCTACTCACTGAGATGATTGATGCAGTGACCCAGTTTGAAAATAACACTCAATGGGTTTCATTTGTTCCCACTTGTGCTTCATGATTAGCATGTTAATGGTTTGTGCTAGTGACATTTGCTTTGCATGAATAGCTGTTAAATGCTGTTCCCTTTTAAAACTTTTGTCATGGTGTCCATTTCATATGATTTTTTTTAAGAAATCAGTTATATATACTGTGGTGAAAGCAGTGTCATTAAAATCAGATCTTGACTGTATTTTTCAATCTTGGATGTGGGACATTTTATTCAGTATCGCGTCACGATTCACTATGCAAGTTTCAGAGATCGCTACACAATATTTGCGTGTCAGAAATCATATTTTAATTAGTTCTCTACAGGTCCAACTGGAGAGGACTGTACCTGTAGGTTTCATCTCCATCCTTATGTATATTATTATGTCTATCCGTCCGTATATCCCACATATAGTGTTCCAGATGTGTGTGTTTTTAACGATTCCTTGAGTATATAGCTATAACATGCACTGTTATAGATTAGTGTTTTCCCTAGCTTGTTTTAGCATGGTGCGGCACCATGCCTCAATAGTCTAGCACCATTTTGCCTTATTCAGCACCATGCTGCCCTAAGATTAAACAAGCCTTTTTCAGTACCGGTAATTAATTATGAAATTGCCTTTATAAAATATCCCTAAAATGTGTTATTTATTAATATAAAATGCCCTTTTTATCTTTTGCCATTCATTTATTAAAGCAAGCACATAAATTACATTAATGTTTATTTCAGTTATTTATTGTGTATTTTTAATGAAATACAAGTGCCCCGAAAATGGTGAAAATGTCCCAAACGTGTTTGGACTACCGGTACCATGCCTTGCCAAATTTCTACGAAAATCACTATAGATCATTTTTATTTCAACTTATTTTGTGTGACATCATTTGAGATTGAGTGTGGACTCAACATTTCATTCATTTCAACTTATTTTCGTGCTTATATGCAATGAAGGTTCAAGCACACTGTCCTGGGCACACACCTAAGCTAACTGGGCTGTCTGTCCAGGACAATGGGTTAGTTGTTAGTGATTAGTGAGAGAGAAGTAGATGTAGTGGTCTTAAAACTCACTGTTGGTGGGAGCCGGTACCAGGCTGCGAACCCTGTACTTGCCAGCCTTATGTCCGATGGCCTAACCACAACACCACTAAGGTCAGTTTTAATAGATCAATTTTTACTTTTATGTCTATTAACCCATTTTTGACTGTTATGGCCCTCAAATTTAGGAGGTACATTCATTTGTTTTCCAGATCTTTTTTTGTGTGTGCAATGTCTGAAGATATTGAGAAAATGTTTTGTGTATAGCTTTATCATGTTCTGTTACAGATCAAGGTTGACTTTCATTGCAATTTACCTGTTTTTTTAAAATGAGTTATGGCTTTTGAATTTAGGAGCTATGAACATTTGTTGGGCCTGATAGGGAACATATGTATGGCTTTAGCAGGACTGAAAATTCTGCATGTAAATTGTGGTTTGTACTTTGCAGAACATATTGTTTAAAACAAGGAAGGTGGTGTTTGTTTGGATATACAGTGGAACCGCTCAAAACCGAGGCGGGATGTAGCCCAGTGATAATGTGCTCGCTTGATGCGTGATCGATCCTAAATCGATCCTTGTCAGTGGCCCCATTTGGCTATTTCTCATTCCAGCCAGTGCTCCACAGCTGGTGTAATTAAGGCGTATTACAGTAAATAAATTGTGTTGAGTGTGTTAAAAAAAAAAAAAAATCCTTCCCTTGAAACCAGATACCCACAGGACCAAGTAAAATGTCTGATTTTAGTCGGTGTCTAGTTTAGAGAGGGTCTGGTCAGGTCATGTCACAAGTTTTAATGTGCACTTTCAGAGCAAGCTGTTGTAGCACACACCTGTCAGGAGTGCAGGTGTTGACTTCTGACTGCTCCTCCTGTGCTGGCAAGTTTAAGGGAGCACAAGCAGCCTAACGAGGGTCGGTAGTGGGTGAGGGTTGGTTTTGGTGTTATCGAATTTGCAGTTGTCCCGTAAGATTAAAGCTAAATAGAAAATGTTGAGTAATTTCTTGAAGGTAATTTTGACGTGTAACTTAGAATGGTTCATCAAAATTGAAAATGGAGCTAATTTGGTTGATCTGACTTAGTTGATCGAAAGGTATCCCCTTCAGTAGGATCTCTTCTGTAATAGTATTTATATATGGACCATGAACAATGTTTGAGGGAATTCTGATTTACATGGGATCCATATTTGAAGGCTTTCGTGTGCTTGTTATCTTTGACTTTCTTCCATACACTGTGCAATGATATAACCAGTAAGCCATTATAAAACCATCAGTGGGCTCATTGGACTATTTCTCACTCCAGCCAGGGCACCACAACTGGTATATCAAAGGCCATGGAATGTGTTATCCTAGCTATAAAAGGTCCCTTGCTGCTAATTGAAAAGAGTAACCAATGAAGTGGTGACAACAGGTTTCCTTCCACAATATATAGCGGGCAGCATAGCCCAGTGGTACAGTGCCCGCCTGATGCGCGGTCGGTCTAGGATCGATCCCTGTCAGCTAACCACTGGGGTTTTTCTCGACATAACTATATGTCCGACGCCGATATAACCGTAATTATAATGTGTTGAGTGCGTCGTTAAAAAAAAAATAATTAAAAAAAAATTCTCAATATATGTGATCCTTAACCATATGTCTGACACCATAACCATAAATAAAATGTGTTGAGTGCATCGTTAAATTAAACTTATCCTGTAATAATTATATCAATGTATTAAAGTTTTATTTTTCATGTTTTCAGGCTGAAGATGCCCAAGTCTCTTTTCTCACAGACTGTTTTACAAAACTGGAGGCGAGGCTCAACAAAGCCCCAGGCAAACTGAATCTAGAATTCTTTACCAAACAATCTTTTATTGGACTCTTTCTGTCTGAAAACAGTGAACATTTTAGATTTCTCTCAGAAACTGTCCTGCAGTTTGGAAAAGAAGTAGCTTCTGTTGGTAAGAACTGTGATTGAAATTGAAGCTGTGAAATTAAGCTGATAAATATACTACTCAAAAGAATTTAAGGGTCAAAAATTTATAACCAAATAAGTTTCAGAGTGTATTAGATTGATTATGTAAACTACACCAAATTTTTAATTTATTGTTCCATATTTACAAAAAAACACAAATAAATGTCACTGTATACAAGAAAGTCACATGACATGCTGTCAGAGTTAAAGGTTGTCAAACATGGATTTTACACATTAGCACATTCGTTTAATAGTGTGTGAATCCACCCCTGGCGCGAATACACTCGACAAATCGTTGCCTCATGCTGTTGACGTCTGAAGAACTCTTGGGGAATGGCCTGCCGCTCTGCCATAAGAGGTTGACCCAGATCATGAAGGTTGGCCGGAGGGGAATGGTTATCCCGAACTCTCCGGCCTAATGTATCTATTGTTATTATGTAAGAATTGAACAAACACATTCCTTTCGGTTCTCTTCGTTGGAAATTTGGTTCATAGAAAAGGGCCAACCACCACTTGGCTCCAGGCCAGACTAGTCTCGCTAAACCACTACATGTATGTTTCATACATGCATGTACATGTATTTGAATGTATGCTATGCTTTTGAAGCCAGTTTAAACTGAAGCTTGATAACCAGGCTATTATTTATTTCATTTTTTATTTTTTTTAATTTGGTAACATTTTATTAAATTTAATAAATCTTTGGAAATATTTCACGCGAATCCAAATAGATTCGGATGTTTTATGTTTGTGCGAATCGGATTCAGAGATGCACACAGATTTTTAGCCCTGGAATGCCAGTCGAGACATAACACTTTGACATCACACGATGGCGTCATCGTTTGGCGCACTAAACTTTACAGGAATGTCAACCAAGCGAGTTGAGTGATAAATATTAAGATTGATTATGGGTAATAAATATCGGATATTAAACAAGCTTCTATTTGGTATAATGTTTATGACCTTTGTGAAATAATTTTCATTAATGCTCATGACAGCTGAACATTATTTGACTCGGGACATAAACATGATAGGAAACGGATGCTCATTTAATATCCTATACTGTAATTTACCAAATGGGCAAGTCTGAAAATAGTGCATTGTATTGTTTAGTTTTCTCTTTTCAATGTAACTGCAAACATAAGCAGATTCTAATTTCATATGCAGGAATGTATGTGGTATGGTGCTTAGAACTTTGTAGATGGGTTAAGTCATGTTAATTTATATGTGTGTTTATTGATTCTCATTACCACCTTCTTTTTCAGAAAATCATTGAAGGGGTATTCCTGAGTTTGCTGCAATTAACTAACAGAGATGTTTTAATGATTGTAATTACAAAACAAATATATTTTTCTTCATAACATATTAGTGGCTGTATCCTCCCATAATATGTTTTCGAACAGATAAGCAAGTATTGCAAATTTCTATAATTAATTCTGAATTGAAAGCTAAATAATCTTTCTTAACTGTTCATTGGAATATAATCCACGAAACAGACAGCATTATAGATGTTAAACACAATACTGATTGCAGCAAAAAAGTTTTTCCGACATCGTGTGTGGATATGCTGTGAAGAAGTTACGTCATATGTTTTCGAACATGTGATAGTTTCTATAAATAAACACTGATTCGTAGCAGCACAATAATGTGTATGTATGGTATGCCATGTCTTGGCTGTGAGCAAGAAGTTTAGCTTCTACGTCGTTAGATATAAAGGTCTGAGGTCCAGATTTACTACATGACAGCGGTTATAGTGTTGTACCTGGGATTGAAAACCTTTTAGCAGCCTTACGGATGTTTTATGCGATCGTGTATTGCAGCAGAATACGCCGTAGAATTTTTTTCTTGGGTGTATTGACGGTATCTAGATCTCTCAGTGCGAGAAGTAGTATAAAAAAGGAAAAGGAACACTTGCCTTCATTAAATGAATATTGTAAAGTCTGGCAGACGTTAATAAGAAATGATCTAAATAGTAGCGACGAGCAAGCAAAGGGCTGCAACTCTAATCGTGTTTCTTGTTTTCAATAAAATATTGACCCCTTTTGAGTGCACCCGAGTTGCGGCTTTTTGTACGTGTACTGTATGTACCACAATGGGGAACCAATAATTTTAATAAAGTAGAATAACTAACATTGGTGATCCTGATACTTTAGTATTTTTACACATTTGATAAAACTAAGAAATTAGCGTTTATAAATGTTGACAATCTATTTTCTACCATAAATCAGGCGAGATCACCGGTTACAGGTATATATTTTGAAACAGAGAAGATTTAATAATAATTTAGTAATAATAACTTTATTTTAAACAGGCATGTTCATTTATGGTAATTAATAAAACATGATGTTGCACTTTTATACAAAGGGACGCAACTCTTTTTAAATTTAACATATAATAGGCTATACGGCGTCATTTAACTTATTTTATTGAAAAGATGTTATATCATAACTATTTACATTAGCATTTACATATTAATCATATTGGTTTTTGGGATGGGTCCCAACTTTAAATTATAGCCAATTATACTTTGGATCAAAACAAATATTTTTTAGTTTTCAGGTGCGATTTTATTACGGCGATTAAACATCAAGAAATATGCAGAAACTGATGAAATTTGGACTACAGTTAAGGACAAATATATAGGAAACGATAGTATTTAAGAAATACATTGAAACAAACAATTCTGACTTTAGCGAAGTGGGGTCACATTTCAGCAAAAAATCGAACACATGCCTTTGCAGTAACTGGTCACGTGATATGTTTACAATTGTTCGCACGAGAATTCTTAACATCAAATGAGTATTATTATTTTTGTTTCATTTAATTGAGGTCCATTTGCATCTGTTTCCCCCTTGCTCTACGCTATAAATAGGCTTCCATATTTTTCTAAAAGAATCAGATTTATTTCCCTTTACAGTGAATGACATATTCAGTATAGGTATAAACAAAGCAGACGGCACATCGAGTGCAGATATACCCGATGAAGTAAAGTGCTACGTTTGTATTTGCATGATGGTATGTACCCAAAACTTGGAGAGTGATTCATTACCATTATTTTCAATAAATTAATTGCCATACTTACACCAGGACATTTTATAAACAATATTTTTGTTGCGAACGATTCACGACCTCTTGTTGTCAATGTGTGATGTTTGTTGACGTTATACCTTCAATATGCACGTGGAAAATCGCGTATCAATGAGCTGTTCGAAAACATATGATGTTCGAATTTATATGACGGTACGATATATTAAACATGATTCTGATATTTGTACTAGCATAAATTTAATTTTATTTCCTAAAATCTAGTTTGGGCTTCTTACAAAATTTATATCAAGATGACCAGAAACACATTGAAAATACAGACACTGATGTTCTAAACAAGAAAATATATTTAATATGTAAGTTTAATCGTAGAAATATTTTATTAGTCGAAAACATCTTACAATTCAGCAAACTCAGGAATGTCCCTTTAAATAATTTAATTATTATTATTTGAAATTGAACTTCTTCAGGGATTAATGTTGGTCCACCTAAGAAACAGCTACACCTGTCATTGGCATACCAGTACCCACCCGAGCACCATGAAGAGCTGGTGTCCCTGGCCAAACAGATCGACCTGTCGGCCACGTGTCGCTGGGATGTGCGGCTCTACTCCAGAGATCATCGCACGAGAATGTGTGAGGTAAGCATTCACAGTGATCATCTTAGTGGGAGGTGGACTGGCCTCAGTGGTGCAGTGATTAAACCATCAGACTACAGGCTGGCAGGTACAGGGTTCACAGCCCGGTACCGGCTCCAACCCAGAGAGAATTCTTAAGGGCTCGGTGGATAAGTGTTAGACCACTACACCTTCTTTTCTGTCACTAACCAACTAACAACTAACCCACTGTCCTGGACAGAGAGCCCAGATAGCTGAGGTGTGTGCCCAGGACAGCGTGGTTGAACCTTAATTGGATATAAGCATGAAAAGAAGTGAAATGAAAAAGTGGGAGGTGGTGGTACATGAATAATAATAATAAAGGAAACCTACTGCTAGAAATGTTTCTGATGTTTATTGTGTTGTGTTGCATAAGAAATGTTGCATGGAGAAATGTTTTGTTATATATACATATGAGATGTTTGTTTTATGAAGGCAGGTGTAGTTAACCGTTTTCTTCTGTGTTGACAATGATTATTTTGTGATTACTGTTGCATCCAGTATTCATTAGAAGATGATACCCAGAATGAATGAAAGCATGATTGAAAGCATGAATGAACAAATGAATAAATGATTGACAGGATATGAATGAATGAATGAATGAACTGACCAACGAATTGACCTATCATAAATTGACCAATCAATCAGTCAGTCGATCAGCCTCGATCACCCAGGACCCCGTTCCACAAAGTGATCTTAGTGCTAAGATCACCTTAAGTGCATAAGGTAGTTATTCGCTTACAGTGCTCTTAGGGCTAAGATCACTGAGTGAAATGGGACCCAGTATGATAAACAAAATTCCTTGCAGTTACATAATATGTTTGTTAACACCATGTTATTGTTTTGGTAGGTTCGTAAAGTTGTCAAGGCCTATCCACCGAAGCTGGGTGATGAGCTGGAACTGATCGAGGGGGACTACATCTTTCTGGAGCCGGAGGAACTGAAGCAGAGTCAGGACGGCTGGTACCGGGGCACGTCATGGCTGACCGGGTCAAGCGGAATGTTTCCGGGGGTTTTCACACAAAAAACGGCTGAGACATGGACATGGACTCTACACAAGTAAAGTTTGAACAGATATAATATGCATTCTTCTAATCAAGGTATATATAAAAGATATGCAGGGGTGCTAGTGAAAATTCTGACAGACCCATTAAAAATACAACTACTAGTCCGACAGGCAATTTGTTTTCTTCTGACGGACAATAACATATATGTATTGTTATTTTTAAAAAAATTTTTACAATGAATCTGCATATTAGCCATGCCAAAATTCCAGAGCTTTCCTATCGTTCAGAATTATGACAAAATGCGAAAAAAAACATGTACCACATTGACAATAAATGACTTTGGAGTTCCGGACTGCGCAAGTGCAAAATTCCAAAAATATAGGCTATATGCTGGTAAGCTAGTAAATTTTAGTTGGTTCTGGTTCGACAAGCTAGTGAAATATTTTCCATTTCTGTGCCCCTGAAAATGGACTCTACACAAGTGAAAACTAATTCATTTTCTTTTAACATTACCGATCCTCAAAACAAGTGCAATTTCCCCCCCACGGAGTGGTCTGGT
>JAECMU010045855.1:0-19352 GCA_016106625.1 Dracogyra subfuscus | reverse complement strand
ATGCAGAATTTGTGGCGACGTTACCAACAGCAAGGCAACACCAGAGACAGACCATGTTCAGGTCGCCCGCGTGTGACGTCACAAGCACAGGACAACCATATTCTGGTAACACATCTTCTGAATCGATTTCTGGCGGTAACTTTGACAGCCAAACCATCCCTGGGTTGAGAGCAATCAGTGTCGGATCAGTTTGCAACTGTTTATTGGAGCACAACTTCAGGCCGTGACGCCCAGCAATACATCCTATTCTGCTACGACGTCACTGAAATGAGCATCTAGCATGGAGTAGATGGCACTTACGATTCACCCGTCGTGACTGGTCAGGTGTGCTATTCACTAATGAGTCCAGATTCCATTTGGACAGTAGTGATGGTCAAAATCGAGTCTACAGATGTCTTAACGAACGCTACGCTGACACTTGCGTTGTACGGTGTGCAGGTTTCGGCAGCGGGAGCATCATGGACCTTTTGGTGTGGGGAGGCATCACATCACACAGTGGTGATTGTGGCTAGAAATCTGACTGCCGTACGCTACAGGGATGAGATCATAAAACTGCATGTGCTCCCGTTCCTTCAAGGTCATTGTGGTGCCGTCATGTTGCAGCAAGACAACGCTCGCCCTCATGTCGCACGTGTAGTGACCGACTTCCTGAGACCGCAGAATGTCAAAACACTGCCTTGGCCCGCTGTTTCGCCTGACCTGTCGCCCATTGAGACCATATGGGACGAAATGGAGAGATGCCTAAGTCTCCTGCCAAACCAGCCTTTGACCGTGAACCAACTAGGTTGTGACCTTGTTCAGGTCTGGAACAACATCCCACAAGGGTTTCTTAACCATTTGGTGTCATCAATGAGACGTCGTTGTCAGGCCTGTGTGCACGCACACAGTGGCCATACACGGTATTGACATTGTGAACTCACTTTCACCGCCACCTCTCTTTATGACCCAGAGATTGGTAACAACAATGCCAGATGTCTTTTCTTCTGTATTTGGTATTGTGCATAAATGGAAAATAAATAACGTGTGAAATAATTGTGTTGATTTAATTACAAATAAGAAAATCACACCACTTTTGATAATGCACAGGAACCTTTTTCCGCTAGTATAGTTCATCATCAACAATATGGATAATAAATTCTTAGTTCATATTATCCTTAAAAAGAATAGTCAATACTGTGTGCCAAAATCAATAATTATTTCACTATTTACTTGTCATTTTTTTTATGAGAGGCTTTTTGTAAAGTTCTGCGGCCTAGGGACTTTCACACTGCATCTCTCTTAACTGACCAAAATAACCGGAAATCCAGAATTACCTCGAGCTCGCTCGTCTGGTGTTACAAAACAAATTAGGACTTTCTGATGAGTTCTTCAAGCCCTGAATAAATACAGTCTGGACTTTTGTACTGTTTAGCTTGCATGCTCTCATAGGCCAGCGTTTTACTTCTTTGAGTGAAAAATAATCTAAACGAATCAAATTAAACATAAAGTAAATGTACACTGGCTTAAAGCACTGTGTTATTTGTTGGTCGGTCTTTGACGTTCCTTCCACCTGATTTGCTGCTGTCACTAGGCAGATGACAAACTAAAATCCTGATTACCATGCGAGCAGTCCTGTAATTAAGATTGGAATTCCGAACAACCTGACATCACATCTCTGAGTGATGACCTAATTTTTTACTTGTTTCTTGCACGAATATTGATTACAGTGTCATTTGCAGGTTTAAAAAAAATTAACTCAAACATATCATTATTGTGTAATGCATGTTTGAAGTTTTAATTAGCCTGAAATGAGATACTTGTGATGTGTTGTTCATCGCTGGTGTTTTGTTATCCAGTGTGTAAGCACTTGGTGGTATTCAAGATGATGGATTCCTTTGGACAACTTGTGCAATTGCATTCATGAGTGCTAGTTTTCCAGAACAGTACTTTCAATGAGTTTTAAGTCTGGTAACTCTAGTTTGTTAGAACCTGCTATAGTTTGGACTGTACAAGAATCAGGGGTTTCCGTTGCTTATTTCCATAAGCAAATCGGTGATTTAAATATTTCTATTTTTCCACCAAGAAAGTAAAAACTTTATCATTCATTAACATTTTCAGTTATACTACCATATGCTGAAACTCTGGTTTTCAGTTACGCTATAGTATGATGAAACACTGATTCTCAGTTTAGCTACCATATAGTGAAACACAATTGTCAGTTATGCTATCATATTGTAAAACACTGTTATACTCTGTTATGGTAAATCACTGGTTGTCAATTATTCTGCCATAATGGTGAACCACTGGTTGTCAGTTATGCTATTATATGGTGAAATATGGTTGCCAGTTATGCCATGATATGGTGAAACTCTGGTTTTCAGTTATGGTATAGTATGGTGAAACACTGGTTGTCAGTTTTACTACCATATGGTGAAACACGGTTGTCAATTGTGGTGTCATAGTGAAACATTGTTGTCAGTTATTCTGTCATGTGGTAAAACATGGTTGTCAGTTATGCTATCATATGTGTGACACTGGTTGTCATTAACACACAAAGTGAGTAATGTTGAGCTCAGCATCAACATGTAACTGGACCAGTGACTTGACTGGGAATGGGGTGAGATTTATATGTAGCTCACCCGAGGTGCGATCAGTTCTTTGTTACATATATGTGCATGTAAAATGAAAGATTCCTTGGTGCTTCTGTAGAAGTAGCCTTTGTGGTAATATAAAGCAAGTCACAATATTTGTATGTTAATACAACTGTACATGTAATAGCTGTAGGTTAATACAATTAATTATAAATTGAATCACCCCCCCAACAAAATAATAAAGAAAAAAACTAATTACTTAAAATATCTCCGTAAAAAACTCCAAAAAACTAGCTCTTAGCGTAAATTGCCGATCTTTAATGAGCAGGGCAATCACGAGGTCTGTGACGTCAGACACACATCACTTGATCTGAAGCCTTACACTTCAAAGTATTAGTCCGTATCACTCATAAAGAATCTTAAGTCTTGTACAGCTTACCAAAACAATGAGTGTTTGTTCTCAAAACATTTTGCCATATCAGTTTGAGCTGTTAGTAAATGAAGAAAGATACACATTTACTTATAACAGTGATACTGACGAAAAAATGAATAACGAGTTGGAGGGTGGAGAAACCGATGGTGCTAGACCAGACCAGTCGACTAATTTACAGCCCAGAGCCCGAAAGTATCCCAGAGACAAAACCAAAACCCGGATGCTAATGCTGAGGTGTATACTGTTCATATTTAGTATAAAAATACACCTCGGTATGATGTATTTAAAAATGTAAAAAAATATAAATGTTTTTTCTTTCTTTTTTTTCTCAAATATATTGCATTTTACATGAAATCTGTATGCACAATGTAACCAACGCTTTAATTTACGACAAGGCGCTTCGCTTTCATCAACCTGACTTGTAAAACAACATAAATGACTTGATAATATAATAAACTATTTAACCAAATGGTTAGAGTAAAAGGCTATTGGTTAGAGTAAAAATGACCACGATACCCAAGTGATAAGTGGTCAATTTTGTAATTTTAGATGGGAAAGTCTACTTAATCAAGGGTTTTACAGAATTATCTACAGTAATGAAGCATTAACATTGTACTATAGTCGCGACAGGTTACACCACAATACCCTATGATCTTAAAAAAACGGCAAGTATTTTGGTAAGTAGGTCTAGACAATGTTAATAACTTATCTGGTCGATAACTTGCGATATACACCTGCCAATCAGGAATCACCTGTGCAGGCTACGGAAAGAAAGGACCAGTTAACTAAAACAACACTCTGATTCTCAAGTCCGCCCATGGATGAAACATAATAATTATTTTGACACCGACAATAGTGGTTTATTTTGTATTGAACTTCCTGTTACTGTGGGGCTTCAGACGGTGAGGAACATTTTTGTGACGTAGTCCGCCCGAAGATTTAAAAAACATTATTTAAAATTATTTTTGTTTTCTACATGTCTTTTTAAAACATCGTGCTGAGATGTATCCTCATGCCAAATCCCATGTTTGTATATGCCATATTTAATTATTTATAGATGTTTCCTTCTTCGGACGGTGAATACAGATTTTGTTATGTAGGCCTACAGCCCTAACATGAAAAATGGTGTGATTTTTTCTCAAATTAAAAAACCCCAAACAAATTGTACTTTTTTGTTTTAACATATATAACAATGTACCCTTCGGCATTCGCAATCGAGTACTGTTTTTGTCTCGAGCTGTAAATAGGCTGACACAAAAGTACTATGTGGTGTTGGTGTCCAATCTTTTCTTTTGCGATGAAATACACACGTCTTTCTTTGGATACAATCCTTCGAAAAACTGTAAAAAGACAATCCTGATCATTTAAACTATTGATTTTTACACCCAAAGACTGCACAGTACTGCTGAAATTATCATAAGTCCCTTACATATTTAAACAGTTAACAACAATGGGAGAGTACAGTGGCTCTGACGTCACTTCCCTTTTTTCCGAACGCTCACAAATAAATATGTATAAAATGTACTTTGCTACTGATCAGCGTAATTTCTTCGTTTTAAGTTAACTACACATATTTTATTGTTATAAACTTTTCATATCATTTTGCTTTTAAAATGAGCTTTAATATGGTCTCATGCCATGTTTCCTTTAAAAGTAATATGATGGTTATTCCAAACTTTCTGGGCTGAATTTATGAAGCTTGACTGTGGTAAACATTTAGGCATTGTAAACATAATTATAGGCATGTAAGTGAAAAAGGACTCTTTGTAAATTCACCCCTCTTTGTTTTGATAGACACCCAATAGTTGTAAGTGTGACAGCATGGAGGTCTCTGCTGTCACTATGAAATAATCATGCATGTAACAAGTAAGTTTGTGTGGTAACCGACTTGTAGCATGTCCCTGAGCTCAGTGAGAAGTGGGATTTAAAAAGTGTGCGGTTATACAGATTTATTACACACTTTGGTCAATGGGTAAACAAGCTAAGTGTAATACAAACATGTTCATATGATATGACTTAACCTGTTCATGTGTTACCTGATACAGGTTTTCACCCAGATTGTATACATTTTTGTAATGTCATTGTATCCATATCGTGCATGTACCTGAATATTAGATGATAGATAATTATATGATGGGATTGCAACGGGTCTGCTGAGGATTAGGTTCACCCACATATTAATATGATGTTATTGGTTTGACAATGGTTATTAATATGTCACTTCTACATGCTATCAGGTTCAGACTAATGAATGTACTGGACGCAAAGTGGGATCATATTATGCTTCTTACCTTTGTGCTTTAAGTTTAGTGTACTGAAACTTTGTGTAATTTGATCTTGTGTTAAAACATATACTGACTTTGAAATTAACACAGCGAAACCCGTCTGAAATCCACCTTTGATATCAGCATAACATGGACTCAGCACACAGGTGGCTGTTACGCAGAGGTAAAGTTGATGTAAATTTGTGTGCTGAACTGTTAGATATCAGGGCATCTGGATAGAGGGTATGAACATGGGCAAAATTATGTACCCTAAAATCATACATTTGATGGATATATTTTTAAATAATATTTAGAAAGATTAAAGTAAGAGAATTGCTGTTTAAAATTTGTCAAAGTACATAAATTGCAGTGCCCAATTTCAGAGGATTTGTAACTCCATAACCACATAGAAGGAACACTTATCACCTGTTGTGTTTTTATTACATACCCTCAAATTAATTTCTGGCAGAAGCCTGGACATAAAGTATCCTTGACTGGCAGGTGTTAAACATGATTCCATTTATATACATGTATAGCAAGTTGTGATTGCACTCATGCTGCATTATACTTATAGTTTGTCCAAGCATCTGAAAAATGTTTTTACCAAATAATTTCAGTTTTGATTTGACGTAAGAAGCTAAGTAAATGTGTTTTGAAAATAACAAAAGTGCAATATTTTTAGAGAACAGTCAGCTCAGAATTAAATAACATGTAGTACAAATGGGTAAAAAATGGCACTTCCTGTGGGAAAGGCTGTAAGTCTCATTTGAAATGAACTTAACCACAACACTTTTGTTTTGTTTAAGTACATTAATATCTGATCTCAAACATACATGTATTTACTGTTTATGAGGCCTTGACTTTAGAAAATTGACCATAACCTATCAACAGGTAAACAGATAGGTTGACTGATTTTCATTGTTAACTGAAAAACTTCACTGCATATCATTAAACACATACATTATATTTTGTCTTTTTATTATTTTTGTTTCATTGTGATGAGTCGTCAAGGATATATAGCATCTTTTAAATACATGTATATCGGTGTAGAAGAAAGCCTATTCAAACTGGATACTGCTTGAAATCATTCCTTGGTCCCACATGGGTCCAGTTCATTTTTCAAAGTGTCCTTGAGTTTGTTCTCTGTGATGGAAACCAACATGAGTTCACCTCCACAAATCCAGAATTGTAAACTCAGATATACTCAAGAGATGTAACTTGACTGTGACTGGACCATTTAACATATGTCTTTGACAAAATACAATTAAGGAACAACCTTTTCCTTCCATTACTGCTGACTGATGAGTCACCACAGACTCATTAAAGTGACATGGAAATGTGAAGTTGGTGCTTTTTTGATCAACAAAAATAGTATGAAGATTTCAAACCACAGACCAGTGTTTCTGCCAGAAATAAATGTTTAGAGATTGCACTATGGAATTGAATGCAACTGCAGTCAACAGGGGGTATGAAATAGGGGAGGGCCTCCCCCGGAAAGAAGATGGATTTAGGATTAGGAATAAGAAAAACATACAGTAATAATAAGAGTAATTAATTGTGTCAAAAGGTTAACTTAAAAACTAAAATCTGTAAAAACAGTTTGGTATGGCACCATACCCAAGTTACCCTCTGGCAGAAACCCTGCAGACAAATTCCATGTCAATCTTTATCTGAGAATCTACACTAGATATCTGAATATCTTTAGAAAATATGTCTTTATCAATTACTGGAAGGAATATTTTCTTTTAAAAAATTTGACACACAATAATTATGGTTAAGAAATATTTTTATTCACAACTAGTATTTAACAATTTAGAATTGAAGAGTAATCTCAAAATATTTACAGTGTACCAAGCCAAAACAATGATACAACCATGTCGTCAATCTTAGTATGATAATTCGGTCATCATGTTGCACATTAACGTGTAAATTAAATCATCGTCCTACTCCCTATCACCACTTATATAAAACACTGAGCACCCTGTACTGAACAGAACTTTGGCATGTCGTGATCACTTGAACTCATTTCTAATTAATCAAACCGGTCTAGCTTAATTACAGCAGTGATGTAACATCCTTGTCCAAAGTGGGCCACGTTATATGAACATGCACCGTATGGTATGTATTTCTGCTAGAACTATATAAGATTTCTCTTGCAATTAAGATTTGAAGTAATGGTAATGCTATTGGTGTTGCCTACAAAATGTATATACCGTACATGAATATTCATGTGTATTTTAAAATATTTTTCTGTGATTCTGATGCTAATTAATGGTAATTATGTATTTGATGTAAACAGATATGACAAAGACCTATCAAAAACTCCAACAGGAATGTTAAACACATTTTACCGAGCTACATAATTACTAAGTAAGTCACATGATTTAATAATACCATTCATGTTGTCACTTCTTCATTAAATATAATCAGTCTTCATAAGTCACTTTACTCAGTTATTCATGTCTGGAATGTTACAACATTTCATGAATATTTGAAGCTGTAAAAGAATACTAAAATGGAAAAAATAAATTGTTTAGGATTACTTCATGTGTTTCTGATCTTTATTTTTGAAGAAGGAGCATATTAATGATATTATTCTGGGTTTTTTTTTTTAAAAGCTAATAAAACGTCCACACTGAAATGTAGTCTTAGAGAGGAAACCCGCTACATTTTCCCATTAGTAGCAAAGGATTTTTTATATACACCATCCCACAGACAGGACAGCACATATTACAGCCTTTGCTATACAAGTCATGGTACACTGGCTGGAACGAGAAATAGCCCAATGCGCTGACCGATGAGGATCAATATTAGACTGATCCAAATGAAAGTATTATTAGTCATTCAAACTGACAGCATATTTGTATGATACCAGTGTTGCTGCCACTTTGATGTGAACCAAGACATTTTAAACTAAATGAGACGGCCCCAGTATTCGACCACTTAAGAAAGAAAGGATTATAACAAATTCATTTTATTGGCATTTGCTAATATTTGTTTTTCTTTGTACATACTTACCGGCGATGCTATTCATGAAATAGACCCACGTTTTGTTTATACAGTATACTCCGACTAGAGTAGGCTTGAGTACCGCAGTGAACAGTATGCAGTATTTGACCAGATGACCCAGTATTCGACCAATTTCTAATTAACTAATAAAACTAAACTTTGAAGTTATTTTATAGTAAATTCAACATATATGAAACAACTAAATCCTGTTGATTTTAACAAGGGTAACACATATATCCATGCATTTACACACACACGTTTGTATACACATTTACACATGCCCAAATACTTTCTGATGAACAGTCTCTTTGGTCTTATCTCAATATACAGATAATGACATTAGACTGAAAATAAAACAAAACAATTGTATAAGTCCTGACAAACATAAATGTAGTACATTTGTGGATCTTGAGAAGTTTATTTTGGTAATGTATTCTCAAGCTTTTCTATTGGTTGAATACAAGGCAACCCTCTATCATATGTCATGATTGGATCACGTGGTCACGTAATAGAAATTATAATAACTGAGGTCACATTGCATTGCCAACTCTGTTTGATCATAAATAAAAACATTAAAGACATTTTTAAAGATTCCAAATGGATTGAAAGTATTGCAAATTACTATAACTGATGAATATATACATGTACTTACATGGTTATCGTCTGCTATTGTGTTTCCAGAAGAATTGAAAATACTTTGGGAAAATCTATATACTATTCAGTTTAAATGAGTATGGTAATTAACTAAATACACTTGTCGAATACTGGGGTCACTGGCCTAATAATAAACATCAGTTTTATATATTTTGTTTTTATAAGTATTTTACTAACTTTCCAATTGTTTTCAAATGTCAGATGCACAACAAAAGAGAAAAAAATAGGAAACTACTTGTATATACAATACTAAGTATTCATTTGATATTTTAAATTGATTTTCAAGCTCATATCTATTTAAGAATTGGGCTCTAGACACACACACTGTTTAGTCTGCTGTTCTAGACAGTAGGTCAATGGGTAGTTCTTAGTGGATAGCGAGAGGGAAGTCAAGGTGGTGGTCTTACCTCCCTCAACCCTTTGAGCTGTCAAAACTCATCCTAGGTGGGAACTGATATCAGGATGTGAACTCGGCCTTTGCCAGCAGCCTTGTGTTCGATGGGTTGACCATGACACCACGGATACTGGTAAGCCAGGCACATAGCAGATAATTTAAATGCATGTGGTAATCAAATGTTACGCCAGAAGATCTGTTTTTTGAGTGGCTCCCACAACTTGCTGCCACTGCCACCGCTGGGATCAATAATGTAAAAGAAAGCAACAAATCAACGACTGATCTTGGTGTGGAAACTCTGGCTTGATGCGACATAAGCCTGTCTGTTGGTAAACTAATCACATTGGTAATTGAACTGCGCTATCAATATTTGCAGTATTATGAATAAATGGCTTTCTAAGATCTACACGTACGTTATGGATTTATATTAGCGACCGTGTCATTGAGCATGGCCTTTTGGACTTGCTCACTGTCAGACTGGACAATACATGATGAATCTGTCTGAAACATGTATTACAGTGTTCCGGTTTTCATTAAGCATGTAGTGTTTATGCTGTGGCTGTTTAAAATGGTATTAAAACTTGTTTGAAATGATATTAACCTTCTATGTTTAGTGTAGTTGTTTAAAATGGTATTAAAACATGTTTGAAATAATATTAACCTATGTTTAGTGTAACTCTTTCAACAACCAGGCTGGGACATATCCCAGTGGTAAAGTACTTGCTTAATGTGCAGTCAGTTGAGATTGATCCTTATTGGGCTATATCTCTTTCAGCCAATGCACCATTACTGGTATATTGGAGACTGTGGTATGTGCTACCCTGTCTGTGGGATGATGCATATAAAAGATTCCTTGCTACTAATGGAAATATGTAGCGAGTTTCCTTTCTAAGACTATATAACGAAATGATTAATAAATCAATGTGCTCTAGTGGTGTCGTTAAACAAAACTAACTAACTTTCAACAATAATTGTAGATGAACTGATGATTTGATTCAGTGTTTCATTTTTAAATCAAATTAATATTTATCCTCCCCCCAAATTTAAAACAAAACAAAAAAAACCCCAAAAAACAACAACACAAAAAAAAAAAGAGAAAAAAAAGAAGATAAAACACAGCAACAACCAACCACAACCAACCAACCAACCATCTACAACAGACAAACCCCACACAAAAAGAAAGTTAACAACAAAGAACAGAATGAAATCAATATACATGTTTGTGCACAAATTTTAATATACTTTTTAGTAATAATAGATTTTTCTGTATCTTTAGTTTCTCTCAAATACTAATATGAGAAAGACATAAATCCAGTAGATTTTATTTCACATTGTACAGTTTGTTCAAGTGTTCATGGCCAATAAAGCATCTGCTGTGTATGGTTTTTTTCCATGGATAGATTATAAAAAACCTGCATTTAGAATCATTAACCCGGAGTCCTTGTCTTCTTCGTTTATTTGATTTAATGAGCCGGGTATGGTCTTCCTGCCATGATTCTGAAGCCCTGCAATCAGTGTTAAAAAATCAATTGTGTGTGCATGATTATTGATTGGGTAGACAGTGGAGCTGATTTTTGTCAAACAATGAGCCTAATTGTTCGGAAGTTCAGCCATCTTTCTGTACGAGCCCCTGGCACAGTCCACTTAACACGGCTGCAGGTGATTCCAGCGAGACTCAGCTTTCACAATCACAAAAGAAAAATCATGACCATTTAACATTTTCAATTGATGGACAAAATTCTATTTTTATTGCAAAAAATAACAAAAAAACTTTATTCTGTGAAAGAAGTTTCCTCCATAATTAATTTACCTACTTTTACACTTTTCTAGAAACTAGGAGATGCAATTGCTTTCCATTTTTCCCCATGTAAAAAAAAAAAAGAATCATTCATCTTTGACTATTGATATTTGTGATTGGCCAATCCTGCCAATGCAACCAATTGGTCCTGTATGGTGTGCCATTCAAAGATTTTATTTCACGCTGTGCACTGTTTTCCTTCTTTCGGATTAACGTGCGGTTGGGCACAGGAAGTTGTTGCCCTTCTCCTGGAGATATTCTCTGATTGCTATGGCAACACAGTGAAGCTTTTTGAATGAGTGGGCATCCACAGAAGTGCTCCGGTTCACAGAAAGCTCTCACATCATGTTATCAAGTGGAAAGTGTCTCCACGAGATTTGACTGTCGTGTGACCTTAAGCAATTTTGACAGTACAGCTAACATATACTTATGATTGTGACAGTTTTTGGTGTAATTACTGGTGAATACACTTTAAAATTGTGATATATATTTTAATTAAATAATTTTTAAAAGTGCAAATATAGCATCATTATACTGTTTTGTTTCAACTGAATTAGCTGTTGACATTTTGAGAGGGAGAAAAAAATAAATCACATTATCATGTGCCTTGAAGAAATCTATAAGAGCTAACTAGTAGAATAACATTCATAAGTGGAGAAATACAGTTACCATTATTACATGAAGTACCATTCTGAGCAGCTCTCTTGGTCTTCCAGAAAAGCTTCTGGCTAGCATATTGAGTTCCGAGTAAGAATTCCTGAGACTTGCTGTGGAATGTGTCACTGGCCAGTGACAAAGTTCTGGTTGTGACGGTGATGCACAGATGAACTGTTGTGTTCCTCTCAGACATCTTTAATGCGTGGCAGTATTGGCCACATATTTGTTTTAAAATGACTCGCCTGGCCCCTCGAGACTGTGTATAGACTGCTTCCATATGTTACACAGTGAGGAAGCAAGAAATATATTAAAATGACTATAGACAGGAATAAATATTTTTATTTCAAAATGATCATTGGAAATGTTGGAAATGTTTAACATTGAAGGATAAATTATAATTTGTGTAAGATGGATAAAATCAGTGATAAGTACCACTCTTTGGTGGAAAAGTATACCGATATTGAAGAAAAGGATTTAGAAGATGATGGTAAGTTAATTTTATTTTATTTTAATTATTCATTTATTTTTTCCATTTTCCAGGTCCAGATAACTCTATTTATGTGCCTAAATTCAATAAAGGTTCAGAAGAGTATTTATGGGGGAAGTTAAAATAATTTATAACATGGGGGTGGGTGGGTGTGCTGTAGCCAAACGATCAATTACCTATGATTATCTTTGTTTTTTCTCTGTCCAAACCAATACCTGACTGACACATCAAAGGCTGTGGGATGTGTCATTCTGTCTATGAGAAAGTGCATATTAAAGCCCATTTTTTATTTTGGTAAGAGTAACCAATTTGACAGCAGCAAAGTCACTTTGTCTATCTTTATTCAGATGATCAAGTATTGACCAAATAGGCATGGTTTGTGATGTGCTGGGGCATCATTTCACAGATGTACCTTTCCTTGATGTGGGTATGGTGGTCTTGATTGATAGACTGGAGAATATTACAGAGGACCAGTTACTAGAATTAGAATCCAGTGCATATTACATGCGGGCTGCTACTGATTTTCACAGGACATCAGCAATATCAAAGAAACAACTTTTTTTTCTGCTAGGTTAAATGTATTACTCAGTCCATGCAGAAGTGATCATTTTTCTGCTTTTCTTCATTCTGATATTTCTCCTAAGGCAGAGCACCCAGGTGGAATTATTCATTGAACAAGATATGATGGCTCATTGGCTACAGATTTAGCAGAGTTCTGTGCTTGGAACTGTGAATCCAAGAGTTTGTGTCAGAAGCATGAGATGAAATTACAAAATATTTATAATATTTCAATATGTTTATGATTTTGGTAGAATCTTCAAAATAAATGACCAAATTCTGTGCCTGGCTGTCATATAGAGAGTCATATAGTTTAATAGATAAAGAAACAACAACCAATCATGTTTAAATTATAATCTTCTTAATGTCCATGGGGTGGGATGTAGCCCAACAGTAAAACACTTTTCTGGTGTTAGAGTATGATATCAACTTGTTTATGTCATATGACATTAATAACAGATGATCGTAATCACCTATCATTTCATTTTCACCTTCTATTTCTATTCTTAATGACATCACTGTTTATTCATTAGATATATACTCTGTCAAAAAAGAAACACATAGGTGATCGGGAAAGAAAAGTGTTTGATTTTACAAAATATTGGGGGGTTTTGTACAATGTTGCTGAATGACCATGTTTAATGCATGTTGTGGGACAATTTCAGGAAATGGTCAGATTTTAGCAAATGCACATGAGCTTGCCCAAAAAATTGGAGTAGTGATGAGTATTTAAAGCTGCAATGCTCGCAATGATGCCTCATATCCATTTCAACATAAACGACTAAGCCTACAAAATCGAAACAGTGCAATAGGCCACCTCCAGTTAGGTGAATCACAATCAGAAGTCCCATGTCACATGAACGTCTATCCGAGCACCATTTCATGTCCCTGGGACAGGTACCAGCAGTTTCAATCAGGTGAAGACTGGCCCAGAAGTGGAAGACCTCACATAACAACTGCAGCACAGTATCCCTACATCCAGTTCTGCACATGCATCACCGAAATGCCACAGCAACAAACACTGCTGGACGCATACCTGGTTTGAGAAAGGTGTCTGCACAAACCAGATGTCACACAGTGATTGCCTCTGGTGGTGGCCACACAAGGTACTGATTGCCTCTGGTGGTGGCCACACAAGGTACTGATTTCAGTGCCCTTGTGTGACACTGTCTGGTTACAAAAACACCTCTACTGCTGTCAGTCCTTAGCAAGAACATTGTCACATACTTACGTCAAATTTTACTGTGATACCATCATAAATAACAAAATATGCCACTTTGTATTAAAGAGATAATTCCATGAATATTTTGCCTATGCATTTTTTTTTGACAGAGTATATTATGTCTTATGCATGTACATAACGGGTAAAAAGAGATTTAAAGGTTAATGACTGATATTATCATGGTTATTGGCTTTATCTTTTGATAATAAGGCTGTGGATACGATTATGAATAATGAAATTATGCCACTTTGTATTAAGGAGATAATTCCATGAAAAGTTTGCCTGTGCATTTCTTTTTTGAGAGAGTATATTTTAAAACAACTTGTAATATTAATGGTTTTATAACTGCTACTTGTGTGTGTGTATATAGTATTTTCTGTGTATGTAGTGCAGGAGTTATTGGCAGACCTGAACTTTAATTACTGACCCCCATTTTGTCTCAATTTTATCAGAACATGAATAACAACTGTCAAATAATCTAAATTTCCCCAGACACTTGCCAGAAATGAAATGCAAACTGAATTGATCACAGTTCTAGAAATGAGAGTCCCACAATGATTACCCTTATTGTCAAGGATGTAAATTCCTCCATTCTGAGGATAGTCTCCAGTAATAACTTGGCACGGTTAGAAAGAAAGCAGCACATCAGTATAGGCTGCTACATTGACAGTGTTAAAGAAAATGTGTTTTGCAGATTTAATATGGATGAATCTGAATATGGACCTTATAGATCAACTTTGCAGATTATTAGTTTAAAGAAATTGTAAGTGTGGCCTGCAAATATGTGTGTATGCATAGTAGGTACAACAATTATCATATTAGTTTTTTGTTTGTTTAATGCTATTATGATTCATGAACCATATTCATAGACTGTTACTAATATATTGTTTTTAAGTATACAGTAGTAGTATCACAATTATTATTATTATTAAAAATATTTTTTATTATTAATATATAAGTATAAAAACTCTTTTACACAATGTTTTTGTGTAAAAGAATTTTTTTAAATCCTAAAACTGTACGGATGACAAAAGCTAGAAATCCAGGCAATTTATTTGATATCATTAACCCTACTTTGTATATCAATACTGGTTCTACCCCTTGTAGGTGTATTGTTATTTCTAGTACTACCCCCAGGTCGTGGTATGCTTTTATAGCTGATGCTTTCTCAAAGTGGAAACATTGCTGTTTCAGATTCAGGCCCCAGGTGGCAGTGTTGTTGTTTTGACTCTTGACATTTATATAAAGGCACTGTGACGGCTACTGCATGGATCATTAAGGGTAGTTCATTCAGTAAACTGACTTGAGAGCTGATTTAAATGTTTCAAAACACCTGATTTTGTTTCCATCTCATGGAACTTTTAAGTTTTTGATTGATTCTTGAATACATAGGTCATTCAGTACCATGGGTACTATATTATGTTTGAGATTTGGTTATGGGGGTGGTGGGTGGAGAGTGTGGGGGGTCATAACATCACAGATTACTTGATTTTATTTTATTTGTTTAAATACTCTTGTTTTTATTATATATTAATTTTAAAAACATCTCTGATATTTCACAACTCTTTACACATTGTTTTATTAGTAACTATTGATATTTTATATTGATGTCGATCATCAATTTGTTTTGTGGTATATGTTTTTAATACATTGAATCATTCATCCATGTATCTATGAATCCATCCATCTGTCCATTTGTCCGTCCATTCACCAACCCACCCATATATCCATCCACTCATCCATCCATCCACCCATCCCTCCATCATCCATCAATCCATTAATTCAGTGTTTACCATGAAAAAAGGTTTTGTTTAATAACACCACTGGAGCACATAATTGAATGAATCATCGGCTATTGGATGTCAAACATTTGGTAATTCTGACTGTAGTCATCAGAGGAAACACGCTACATTTTTCATAATGCAGCAAGAGATCTTTTATATGCACCATCCCACAGACAGGATAGCATATACCAAGGCCTTTGATATACCAATCGTGGTGCACTGGCTGGAGCGAGAAATAGTCCAATGGTCTAACCGACGGGGATTGATACCAAACAGGCTGTGTATCAAGTGAGCACTTTACAACTGGGCTGTGTCCCACCCCTCGCCGTTGAAGGCCAACAGTGACTCTCACTCACATTCACACTCACCTGGAATGTTTTATGGGAGCTGTAAATTAATAAATTTTATTTAAAATTTAATGTGATTGCTCGCCTAGCACCATTTCAGGAGGGTCTTCTTATGTCCATTCCTTCTTGTAATGACATCACAGGGAGATGCTTGCTGCCAGGATGAATCTCACAGTAACACCGAGGGATTCCTGATCTCCATAAAGAGTTTCTTCTTTGTTTTTCGGTGTTGGCCAGTGAGTATCTCTGAGTTGGCAGTATTGTAGGATGTGTTCAACAGCTCCACTTGATTTTGCTCTTGGCAAACACTGAGCAGGTTAAACATTTTAGAAGCTATCTTAGTGCAAACAAAATTCATAAATACAGCGTAGGTTGTGACGTCACTACAGCACACACCATAGTGATGTCATAGGTTATGATGGTTTTTACGATTTCGTAGCATTAAGATAATTTGAAAATGCCAAGTATGTTAAGCCTGACTTGAGTTGTCATTGCCCCCAAAAAGCAAATGATGAAACCTAGCTAAGCTGCCAGCAGAGTGACATTATTCAAAAGAAACGGAACATGAAACCATACATGTATTGAGTTTCCATCATGCAGGAAAAAACTTTTGTGTTCTTGCTGTACTGATGACAAATTCTGATGGTCAAAGGTTATAAAAAAGCAATTAGATCCTGCATGAAGTGAGTGATTTATATTGTAATTTAGTAACCAGTTGTTCGGTTTCACATCAGCCTTGCTGCCACATGTATCTGTGACTATTGATTTATTGCTAAAATAGTCTTAATAGAGTGTCATTTACATTAATGCAGTTATCATGTAATGAATACAAAAGGATTTTTATTTTTTGTAGACAATTATCTATTATTCATGTTTCCTTCATTCTGCATGAGAAATAAGAAATATCTCAGTTTGTGAAATAACATCTCTGACATTTTATTTTTTTTGGGTCAGTTTCCTTTTAAATTTTTAAAAAGAATCAATCACGTTTCTTCATGGTTGGCTACTCTGCATCTGAATTGTCATCTGTTCCTGATTGATTTTATATTTCCAGCTCTTTTATTAATTTTCTGAATACTGTTTTAGAGACTTAAAAAAATATTTGAGATTTAAGAGTATTGTTTTAAAGAAAATCTATCAGTAGTGCTTATTGGATACATAGAAAAAGGATATGAATGTTTGTGTAATAACACCAGTGTCTGTGCACTTAACTTCTTTTTTGAGTTGCCATCCGGGCAAGTGGTGACAGCACTTTCACTTGCCCTGTTCTATTTTCACTTGCCTGAATAATATTTTCTAAAAAATCAACAATATTGTAACAGATTATAAGACAAAACATGAAAAAATAAAATATTAATAATAATAATAACAATAAAATAATAATAATAAATCAGTTGCCAGGCGAGCAACCTTACTGTGGGTTTTCAGTCGCCCGTCGTCATTTTCAGTCGCCAGGGGCGATTGGACGACCGTTAAGTTCGAACCCTGTAACATTCATGTACATTGTTTAATAAGCACCTGTCAGGTGTCCGGTATAATTTGTCAGTTTCACTCTTAATCTTAGTCTAGTTAATAGAAGGATTGTTTTTGTTTAATGATGCACTCAACACATTTTTAATTATGGTTACATGGTGTTGGACATATTGTTACGGACAACACACATTGTAGATAAGAGAGGAAACCCACTGCCCCCACACTCTTTGTGATTAGCACCAAGAGATCTATTGTATAAATACAGCATCCCAACAGCAGAATAGTACCTAACATAGCATTGTTAATCAGTGATGTGGAGCACTTGCTGGAACGAGAAATAGTCCAGTAGGCCCACCTAAAAGGATCGATCCTAGACCGACTGCGCATCAGGCGAACACTTTACCACTGGGCCTAGTTAATAGGAGAAACAAAATGTTGCAACCACAACAGCAATGGACCATTATGTATTCACTATGTAATAAACAAGAGAAAATGTTTCATAACCCACAGCATAGTGTGACAAAGGCACAGATATGTACCTTCCTGTCTGGGAAAGTGCATATGTAATATCCATTGCCACTAAGTAAAAAGGTAAGACATGTTTCCTGTAAAACTAGATGTCAGAATTACCAAATGTTTGATATCCAACAGTAGACAGTAAAAAGCACACACCAAAAAAACACTCAGAAATATTAACAACTTCCTCGCTCCTTTATTATTTCAAGGTGAACGCCAGTGTTTTTAGTACACCATTAAAACGGTATTTACATCAAAGCTAAATTAGTGTTTGTTGAGTTTTGTTATGACAGCAAATGAACTTAATGTCTGCTATTGTGTTGTGTTGTACAATAGTCTGGTCTAGTAATAGGTGATTACCGTAACTGTTGGTAGAAGTAAAAGGTATGTTCAGTAATTTCTGTAAAATCTTTATTTAATTTAAAAAAATATTTTGATGGAAGTACTTTTAGTATAAACAATTACAAAATCAATTATTTTAGTTGTATCACCATAGACTATAAAATAAAATTGGCCCCCACTCCCACATCTTCCACATCATCATCTCAGAAACATCCTTTATGCTGGTTTATGAGATGCGTGACTTAGTAGAAATAATTATTAAGATTCCTCCAGCCGTAGATGTCAGACACAACTAATATATCACTGTGATTCGTGTGAAAATAAATGAAAACAAATGACATCTCCCACTATTAATTTCACGTATTCTCTGTGCATCTGTAACTTCACTGACATCTGATAGTTTGAGTTTTAGTTGTTATATAACACTGATAAATATTATGTTTGTGCAATTATGACATCAAGACTCTATTTCATATTATGTTTAATTATATGCTTTTTATTAAATGTTCCCACATATACCCCTCTTACCAAGAATACCTCACCCCCCCCCCCCAAAAAGATGAAAAAATTAAATGCAAAGCAAAAAAGATAAAAGAAATAATAAAAGTCACAGCACTGCAGAAATAAAATGTAGTTTTGCTGTTATTTCTCAGTAATAACCAGAAGGTTGATCGTATACCATTAACTACATGAATATACGGGGCTTGCCGCTGGGTATAGCTCAGTCACAGTGGTAGAGCGTGTGCTAACTACATGTATATACGGGGCTTGCCGCTGGGTATAGCTCAGTCACAGTGGTAGAGCGCTTACTAACTACATGTATATACGGGGCATGTCGCTGGGT